>JAYMTF010002974.1:0-16477 GCA_036897485.1 Pelargonium nanum | reverse complement strand
TTATTATTATTATTTTGTTCACATTCTTTAAAATATTTAAACGTTTTCTGGTTTGAAAATATGTTAAAACAAACATTAAAGTATATTCATGTTCTTCATAGTAGTGTGTTGAGCAATGAGATAACAAATTGGTTCAATGTTTAAAGTATGAGATATGAGTGATTATTTTTGCATCAATAATTAAGTTAATGATTTTAATTAATAGCTCGCAAAATTGTTTTTTTTCCTTGTTTGTGCGATGACCTAACTGAAAAGCTGGACTAATATGGGTTGTGGAGATTTTATTATTATCTCAGTGGCAGGGAAGGGCTATGTCCACCATTAACAATGGAAATTAATTTTCTTTAAAAAAACACCATAAACAAACAAAATCAGCTTGGTTTCTTTTCACAGGTAAAGCTGTATCCAGAAAACTAGATTTGCTAATCCAACACAAGCATGCGCGCCTCCATTGGATGTGTGTAGTGTTTGTAGGTTGGTTCATATTACGTCATGAACTGTTACGACGTAAATTTAAATAAATTTAAATTCAGAATAATCTGATTTTTGTCGTGCTCATTTAGCCCGTCTAATTCGTTTAATTAAATGAATTATAAATATGTTGTGTAACTAGTTTATTAACTCACTCACTCATGAATTATAATTAAATGAATCATATTCATCCTCTGCTTCGCCGAGAGTGGAGGGTGGTGGTGTTCCATTGCTACAGGGAGAAAAACCGTGTTGCTAATGCCTTGGCCATTTTGGGGCTAGGCGTTGATTCGAGTCTTCGGATCTTCCGAAAGGTGCCGGCTGAAGTGGCGGAGTTGCTGTGTGAGGATGCTTGGGGGAGTCGTTCTTCCCCGGCTAGTCCCTGTTTAGTTGTTTTTTCCTTTCTGTTATCATAAAAAAAAGTATATCTACAAACAAATCGAGTAAAAATGACTCATATAATTTGAACGTCGTATAATTTTGATCCCAATTACTTAAACTTGTTACCCATGTTAAACCGCTCATAAATGAGTCAAATTTAGATTGACTTGTTTAACATAATATTACACTTTCAACACAAACACGACGCGTGAACACGAACTGCCACCATTGAGTGCAAGAGATAAATCTATTAATCTAATCCCCAGTATATATCACTCTTCAATTTTTATATATTTTGTGTAGGAACACATGGTCAAAATGTAACTCCTGTGAAAGCAAATGGACCCTAGCCCCATTATTCCATACAAAACAACAGAGATGGAGCTTGTGGTGACAAATTAACAGAAAGCTTAATGGAATCCATATAATGGCCAACGTAACAAGCAAGGCCACCAAAACTCATCTTTCCAATCATCAAAATCCTATATTATATCAATTATATATATGCATGAGACATAAATTTCATTATCTGCAAATGGATCCTCAACTTTTTTTAGCACCATCTCTGTGTAACTTTTACATGGAATATTGAAACACAAACAGTTAAATATTGACTTGCTCTACACAACATATGTAGAGACCAATGAACCTCCACAAATGTGCTTGTAAAAACGAAAAAAATCGGGTCATTGTCTGCCTCTTTCTCATAAATATGATGCATCAATTAGTTTTTGTTGCATCACATATATATATTTGTATGGATAAATTTGTGATTAAATTCGGTAATGACACTGATGTTTTTCTTTGAAATGAGTGGAATCTGACTAATAGCAGATCAAGACTTTAGCCTTAAAATATTTGTAATATTTATGAAACTTGGCCTCAAATGATAAGCCAATCTTTTCACATATAAAAATGGAAAATGAAGAAAACTTTCGAGTGTACCTAATATTTTCACGTACATGTAGTGCACGTACACGTAAGAAAATCCAAGTTGGTGTTAGGGTTCTTGCTGATAAGTAAATTACGTATGGACCCAATACGAGCAATTGCGTTTTGTGTGGCTGTTTTTTCACCATTCAACAACTAGCTTGCTAACAATAGTGACTTCTGGTGTTCGCAAATGGTCACTATTGTTGATTTGTCGCGAACTTGTCGTTTTAGTTTTCTTGATCATGCTTCACAGTTGTAAACCTTGTAGCTAAATTAACAATCTTTATATTCTTATAGATTTCTGCTAAAAGGGTGTTTGATTGGGAGTTTACTGAGATTAACAAAAGACGTGAAGTAAATAGAATAAGGTTTTAACTTTCATTGTCTGTCATGAGCTGTAGAATTCTCATTCTACTTATAATTTGTCCAGTGCAGGGTTGCAGATCCAGCTGTTTGATTGACCCACCAATTCGGTCCAAATTGATGCATAAACATAAAATCCGACCCGCGGTCAACAAGGCATGGTTTATGGTCCACAAAAACGACCCATTTTTTAGTACCTCCATCTGAATTTTAAATGTCCAAATTCAACTTATGCAGTTCTTACATTTCCTGCACCATTCACAATCAGTGAACTACCACTATAACTACCCCCTTAGAGGTTGAGGTACAAATCACTCACATACACATTTTTATAATATTGAAATACATTCGGTTAAGCCAGATTTTTTCATTTTCTTACAAGAGGTAAATTCATGTGCGACGCGCAGAAATTCATTTAATGTGTGCTCTTACTGTATAGGATGTTCAAGTGAATCACATACATAGATTCGTAAAAGTTGATAACATCAACGACAAAACGTTTCTACACCGATAAATTTAAGATATCGCAAATGTAAGATTTCCCCCCCAGTTTTAGTCGAAAAAGTTGGTTTTGCAAGATCACATGAACAGGAAAATTAACAATGACCGAGACATGTTGGGACAAATGGTTAATACCACTTTGAATTTCATTTGAGGTCTCAAGTTCGAGCCTCCTTGTAGATGGTATGGGTGAGATTTGTGGGGTGGGGTTTAGGGTGACGCTCTCTCTGGGGAGTGAGAAACATTATTACTTCGAGTATGATATCCCGTTACTGATAAAAAAAGGAAAGTTAACAATGTGAAGTAGTAAGGAAATTGTGCATGCACAGTACACAGCAGTACTGTTATCATGTCACTCAGATTCTATCCTAAATCTTGATTATTATATGCGCTTTGTTCGGTTGCCCCCAAAATTCAAAACATAATAATAGAGAATATGGAACCTTAACCAATAATATTCTATGATTCAAAGTTCTGACCATAATGCTATATATTTCATTTTTCAAAGTACTCTCTCTTTTCAACAATCTTTACCTCTACCAAATGTGAAACAAATATATTCTCCATCAAATTAAGAAGGTTATGTAATATAAATGAATATGTTCAAGTTGAGATGTTAATTTTAGCTTTAATTATCATCTAGGTGGTTTTTTTTATATATATTTTCATTAACGATGTACAAAAAATCGTAAGTCGGAGCCGGTCTTTTAAAACTCAAAAATATCATCTATAGCGATGAACTTTTCTTGAGACACCTGTCAGCATGTGAAGCGGGCTCACAGAGGATTGGTGAACTCATCCGGCCGATGGATAAGTCGGAAGGTCTCTGGTTGACACCAACATTAAATCATATTTCGTTAATGAGTCATTCCTCTAAATACTCCTCTTGATGGGAGGAGATGGATTCGAATTATTTTAATAAAAGAGTTGATTGGGGTCTTAGGTAGCAAGTTGAAGAATAAAAAGGTGTATTATTTGCACATAATTCAGAATCCTACACAAATCATAATTTATGGAATCCTATCCTCATCCTCTATAATAATTGAGCAACAATTAAAAGTAAAGCTGTTTGATGCAAAACCAAAACACTTGGACTATGCTCATAACCATAATTATTCATTTATTCCATCAAATGTATTAATCACCCACATTGTTACGGGAATCATATGTATGTGCATTTATTGTTGCCCAACATTATACCATGTTTTGTTCCGAGACACAGAAAGTACTATGATAAATTAAATTTTCTAAAACATACCTAAAATTTGTGTGTACAGTCACTTAGTAATGATCCATTTTACTTCATAATCATTAGACTAGCACCACAAAAACAATTCAAAGTGAAAGTGAGCAAGTGCTAAATAATTGAAAATAAAAATAAAAATAGAGACACGCTTGTTTGGATCATCTACTAGGCTCAGACAGAGATAATGTTTATGAATATTGAAATCGAACGTTGTTTGGTTGTTAGAGCTGCCACAATCTCTTTTTAAATTTTCTTACAGGAGGTGGAAGGCACCTGTAGAAAAATTTCATCCCTATTTTGTGCATGCTTTTGATTAGGTTAATACTTAAATACACCTCAAACTATATTATTAGTTATCCGACTGAAAACTTTTTTTTGAAATTCTGTCAACAAAGAATACAACAAAAAAAACAACGTGGTAGACTCCGATGCGATAAGAGTCGGCCACGGAGTTAGATAAACATGTTTTTGCTCTCGTTCTATTTTCACAGTCGATTTAATCGGTCGACTCATATTTAATAGGAGTCGATCTCGAAGTCGAATATACATATTTTATTCTCATTACAATTTTATGATTGACTTTAAAGTTATTTCATAATGCTTGTATAGGGTAAGAGAAACTAGTAAAACTAGGAAAATATTTTTGCCAAACCAATAGATAGTATCATAAAGTTGTTAACAATCCTATGAAACCAATTACAAGGAATGTGTCTCAATTTTCATAATGTGTCAGTATCAAACATTCAAACCAAACCTGCAAGAGGCAGGAATATATATTATTTTGTACATCACAAATGGTTAAGGTTACAAGTAAAAAAAAAAGAAAAAAGAAAAAAGAAAAGGAGCAAGCTAGGAGATGTCTTCATCTTAAATCTCCACCGTCCAAATCCTCTATATAATCACACTATCCTCTTTCTCTTCTTTGCCAATATCCTCTGTTTCATTTTCCTCTTGGTGCACCACACCACCTTGGCTCCTCCTTCCTCTTCCTTACTCTTCTCCACTGCATTATATACCACAATTCTGCACACTCCTCACTCTCATCAAATGGCTTGTCTTGAGGTCTTTAAGGAGGTTAGTGCTTTTATATATGCTCTTAGCTACACTACTCATGATTCATGCAACATTCAATTACTATATGATCATATATATAACAATCTTATAATTAATCAATGCAGAGTAAGTGCAAAGGGGATGAATGCACTCAAGATGGAAGCGTTGATCGCCACGGCAACCTCGCCATCCGGAGAAGATCCGGACGGTGGTCCGCCGGTACCATCATCCTTTGTAAGTAACTTGTAGCAATCTTGTAGATAATTTTGTTGCTACAACTTGAAATTTGCGACAGCAGAATGTTGTCGCAAATTTGTAGCAAAATAGCAGGCTACACCATTTGCTTGTGGATGATAAGTTGATGTTTCTTGTACCATATTTTATGCTTTCTTTTGCATATATGTGTTTATCACATGTTAGCTAGCTTAGCTACGTAGACAACTAAGGCCAACAAGTGTCTGTCCATATGTATATTAAGCGTGAAAGATCAAAATATGTTTATATATAGCTATCATGATTTTGCTTATGAGTCACAAGACACTCACAACCCATGTCAGTGGACCAATAGCTAGGTTTTTAGTCTACTAGCTAGGTGCTTCCTTCAACAACTCCAACCGAAAACGGCCCCTAAAGCGTAAGAGAAAACAAAACAAAATTGAGCGGTGAGTACAAGTAAAAGACAAATTAAACGACCTTACTTGAAACATAATTTGTTTTATAGGCTCGTACCTTTGTATACTTGATTACTAAAAGACAAATTAAGATAATAGAAGAGCTATGACTTATCAACAAAACCATTAATTCAAATATATGTAGGGTTGATTGATAAGCAAGTAACGTGTAGGGTTGGGAGGACCAAAACTATGTACAAAATTCATGAATCATGCACATTTCAATGTGAGAGAACACAAAATTGCATATAGATACAAATCCTTTTCTTGCTTTGCTAGCTGGCTTTTGCTATCCAGATAAGGAAACAAAAAAAAAGGGACTATTTAGAGTGATGAAAGCATGTCATTTGTAACTGTGTTCTTGCATATATTCATCATCTTTAATTTCGTTACGCGAAATGTTATGTAAAGTACGTGTCCAAACATTTGTGTTGTCTCGTGTCACATAGTTTGTGTCTTAATCTAAATTAATAAAAATAAATATTGGAGCCAATAGATAAAGTGGGCAAAAAAATGTTTGAAATTTGGTTGTCCTACAATATTAACAACAAATTGATTATCTCAGCTCAAAATGGAAAATTCTTGTGATGAATTCAATTGACAAAATTATAGTATGCTAAAACAAAAAAGTTCTTACTTTTTTATCTAATAAATACAAAATCTTTTATGGGTTGATAACATTTTTGGGATTTTATCTTTTAATGGTGTGGTAAATAATAAAAACAGAGAGTTTTGGCAGTGTTGTACACTATTTGGACAATTTGGTGTAGAGTTCTTGAAAAGCAAGCTTAGGGAGAGATTTGTCATTTAGTGATTTAAAGTATTTGTCCATTTCATAGACTGCAACAGTTGCTAATATTGTGAAGTATGTTACCATCTTTTCTTTTTATACCCCACTTTACATTTTCATTTGCTTTTTTTCCCCAAAACAATCTCTTTTCTACAAAAAAATTCCTTTAAATTGAAGTATTTGATCTCTAGTCTTCACCTACCCTAATATTGGTCAATCTTCTTTCCCTAAAATTAATTTCCACATAGTTTAGGAGTACTTTAAAACATTCCATTAATACATAGAATAAGGTCTATAAACATGATTATTGGTTAAAATGAATGTTTTTCATTTCCGGTGCACCATTGCTTTGTTCAACAGAGACATCTTCTAAAAAGACTAACCTAGTCAAGTATCTAAGGGTCGGATAATTTTCATTTTTTGTTTTCGTTTTCGATTACTATTTCAATTTTGAAAAATTATGCAGCTAAAACTATTTTACAATTTTCTTAAATTTCAAAAAATATATATTTTTTAAAACGGAGAAATACTCCATAAGTAAACAAGCTCTGGCCTTATTGAGTGCACATATATATATGTGATGGTTAATGATGAATCATATTTGATGTACTTGTCAAGTGAACTGCACATAGAAGAATAAGTGGGAAGGATGATGCAAACTTGTCATGATTGTGGGCTTTTCCATTTCTTGATCTTGACTGATTGCTCCATTCTAGCCATGCATGATCTTGACTTCTGCCTAAACAAGAATTCACCATACTTTGCTTTCAATTCTTTATGTGTGCTCCACTACATTTTTCCTTTTTTTGGGTGTGGAATTAACATCTTGATAATGGACAAAAATAAATTGTAAGGTTGCTACTCCCAACCAGGTTTCTTGGCTTATACATGAACATGATGTTGATTTCTTGATCTAACCTATATGGATCTATGGATGATCAGTGAACCAAGGTCTGGCTACTCTGGCTTTCTTTGGAGTTGGAGTGAATCTGGTGCTGTTCCTGACAAGGGTTCTGCAGCAAAACAATGCTGAAGCTGCAAATAGTGTGAGCAAATGGACTGGAACTGTCTACATCTTCTCTCTAGTGGGAGCTTTCCTTAGTGACTCCTATTGGGGAAGATACAAAACTTGTGCCATCTTCCAGCTCATCTTTGTCATTGTAAGTGTTTTTTAATAAACCATAGAAAACCAGTTGCTTCTTTCACATTCCAACACCAGACAGAGATTGATATTTGTTCTTTTTCTGATATTTACAGGGATTGGCATCATTGTCACTAACATCATACCTGTTCCTGATCAGACCCAAAGGTTGTGGAGATGAGCTCACTCCTTGTGGGACCCATTCTAGCATGGAGATGGGTTTGTTCTACCTCTCCATCTACCTGGTTGCACTTGGTAATGGAGGCTATCAGCCCAACATTGCTACATTTGGAGCTGACCAGTTTGATGAGGAGGATCCTAAGGAAGGACACTCCAAGGTTGCATTTTTCAGCTACTTCTACTTGTTCCTCAATCTTGGCTCTCTCTTCTCCAACACCATATTGGGTTACTTTGAGGATGAGGGTTTGTGGGCACTTGGCTTCTGGGTCTCCACTGCCTCTGCCTTTGCAGCACTAGTCTTGTTCCTTGTTGGGACACCATGGTACAGGCACTTCAAGCCCACTGGCAATCCTCTAGCCAGATTTTGCCAAGTTCTGGTTGCTGCAGTCAAGAAATGGGGAGTCCAGCTGCCAGAGAATGCAGAGGGATTGTACATTGATGATGCAAAGGGTTCTAGTAATGGCAGGAGGATTCTTCACACACATGGATTCAAGTAAGTACCAGACTCGCAATGCACATAATGATTATGTAGTAACACTTGCTTAACTCGTGTTCGTGTTTACGTATTGTAGGTTCTTGGACAAGGCGGCCTACATCACATCAAGGGATTCCGATGACCAGGAACAGGGCACTCGCTGCCCGTGGCGTCTCTGCTCGATTTCCCAAGTTGAGGAGGTGAAATGCATACTGAGGTTACTTCCAATATGGTTGTGCACCATAATCTACTCTGTGGTCTTCACCCAAATGGCCTCTCTCTTTGTGGAGCAAGGTGCTGTCATGAAAACTACTGTAGGGAACTTCCACATCCCCCCGGCAAGTATGTCCAGCTTCGATATACTGAGCGTAGCAGCCTTCATTTTCCTCTATCGACGAGTTATTGACCCGACTGTGAGGAGTCTGAGAAAGAACGGGAAAGGGTTGACAGAGCTGCAGAGAATGGCCATTGGCCTAGTCATAGCAATATTGGCAATGATATCAGCAGGAATTGTTGAGATCTACAGGTTGAAGCATGCCAAGAAAGATTGCACTATACATTGTGAAGGGTCAAGCTCATTAAGCATATTCTGGCAAGTTCCACAATATGCATTTATTGGAGCATCTGAGGTGTTCATGTATGTGGGTCAACTGGAATTCTTCAATGCACAAGCACCTGATGGGCTGAAGAGTTTTGGGAGTGCACTGTGCATGACTTCCATATCACTAGGGAACTATGTTAGCAGCCTGCTGGTATCAATGGTCATGAAAATTTCAACTGAGGATCACATGCCGGGATGGATACCAGGAAATCTCAACAAGGGTCACCTGGATCGATTCTACTTCCTCTTAGCGTGTTTGACGACAATAGACCTGGTTATCTACATAGCATGCGCAAAGTGGTACAAGAGTATTCAGTTCGAAGGGAAGTGTGCAGAGAATGATGAGATAGAGAAGTATGAAGTTTGATGTAAATGGTAAAACAGTCATGTTAAAGACAAATGGAACTAAGCATATATAAATAATACAGAGAGGTAGGATGGATGGAAGCAAACACATTGTAGACAGAACATGTTCAAAGGAAAATGGGAGGTGGGAGAGCAAGAGAAAGTCCTTACTGAGACTCAGTTCTCCTCCTCCCACATTCCTCCATTTCTACAACCTAGTAACCCATCCTGCTTTTTCTGTTCATATAGTTGTTCGGGTTTAGGCCAAGTTCGAAAGAGAGGCAGTACCTTCGCTCGAATCTTCTCATTCACATTTGTTTACTTCTAAATTTGTAATGCAGTAATGGCTGCTTTCTCAAGTTAACATGACTATGTAATGTGTCCTAATGAGTCTGCACTCTCTGGTGCAGCATGTGTAACAACATAGAAACTCCATCTTTTTCCTCCTAATCTAGAAGCTTTTTTCTATATCGGAATTGATTTCGGTTTTGCTAGGATATCAAAAATACACGAACTCAAGGAAAAGAAATCTAATAACATTCTATCCTGCATTGGAGGAACTGAGTGAAGATATTTGCAAGAACTACAAGTTATAACACATAATCAATTGGCATACCAATATATCATGATATTCTATAAGAATTATAAAGCAATCACGACGGGTCATAATCGTGAATCACGAGAGAAATTATAAACTTAATAGAAAAAAATATCCATCTGCAACAAATTGCATTTCAGCCATAAGTTCTAACTACAGCCTAACAAGCTCTTGGCTGCCTAACTTTGATCTAATGTTCAATAGCATCATGAGTACCTAATTTCTTTATCTAGCAATTGGCTGCATCAACATAGTTTAGTTGGACACTTGTTGTAGTTGTACAAGTATCAAACACTGATTACATAACCAAGCATATAGCAACATCTGGAGATTCTTTTTATTGATCACAACAATCCAATCCAATCAAATCCAATACTAATACCAATAATTTGTGGTTTTCAAACTTGAGAAGCTTTCTCTAATTGCATTTTCATAATTGAAACTATCAATCATTTAGTCAATGAAAGAATAATTCATTTAACATTATCTACTTGGAAAATAAGAAAAAAGCCTCCTCAGACAGACAAAATTAGCTTTTGACCTTGCGAACTTGGATATTGTGAGAAGATTCTTCACGCCAGATTGATTGCGCACCACTTTGGACAAGTGTGACATGCTCTCCTTCATTTAGCATACCATTACTCTGAAGGATGTCAATTTATAAAATTAGATACTATGAGATACATGATATTGATCTATATTTATATATAAAAAGGACGTGAGAATTGATAAGAAATCACTGACCACTAATAAGTTGAGTGCTCGTGAAAATGTTTCCTCCCCATCATCTGATAACTGCATGTAGATGGGCACAATACCCTGATAAAGTGCCAACCTCTGCTTAATCCTTTCTCTGCAAAGCATTTCCACCATTCGTAACCATTAGCAAGCCAATCACAATCACTAGTGTTATGTTATAATTGCCAATTTTGTATTCTTTTAAAGATGAATATCAACATCAAATTGCAGACCATACTAGAAACATTTCAAGTAATACATGTATTCATACAATAATGCAATCAAGACTTACTCATTTGTGAAGGCAAAGATCGTAGATGAAGGGCGGTAGTGGCTTAGGAGTACAGCCATGGATCCAGTTCTTGTGAAGACAATAATGGGAGTTTTGAGGTTGTTAGCCATAGTTGTGGCATGGTATGCTAACATTGAACCCATATGGCCCTGTGAAAGAATGTACAGGAAATAGTTAAGCACAGAATTTGATTAAGTTGACTGTGACTTTCACAGATCTCAACTGCAGTAATTGTTTCATATCTCCATCAGCCCAGAATCATCTCCTATTCGAACCAACTTGAATAGAATGAGTGAACAGAACACGAATAACATACCTTATGGGCAATAGATTCAATAGGAGGTGAAGTGCTGACTGGTAAACTTGACTCTGTTCTTGATGCCACAGCATGCATTACGTTAACAGCTTTAATAGGATACCTAGACAATATAAACAATTTCAGAAAAATAGTGCCAAAAGAAAGTGGAATCGTCTGCATGGGAAATATGTATAAAAGAATACTGTTACCAGAAACCATATATGATATGGGAATGAGTATTTGAGCCATCACATATAAGCAACCAAGGCCGAGCCAGCTTAACTTACCGACCATGTGCAGTTTCTCCAGAGAGCATAATTGCATCAGCACCCTCTCGCACTGCCAGGGCAATGTCAGAGACTTCAGCCCTTGTTGGTGTAGGATGATCAATCATGCTTTCTAGCATATTTGTTGCTACAATAACTGGTTTCTGCATACTCCGGCACCTTCTAATGATCTCCTCCTGTTTGAATGTAACGTGAACAATAAATAATAGAGTACAAACTACATTATTAGAAGGGGAATTTGAAGCAACGGCAATTCAAATCCAGTTTCTGAAGTGCACTCAATACAGATAACAATAAGGTAAAAAGATTTAATGCTGGGCACAGATAGCAGTGACTTCTTATGTAAAGTATTATCACGCTCATTGATGACTTCGGAAGAAATACGGACGTGACTTTGATTTGAAATAATTGCCAAACATACACATTGGCTACATGTGATGGCAGATTGTTTTAGATTTGCATCTCATACGATTTGTCAAATGGCACAGAATACTATTTATTCGGCATCTATTTACCTGCAATAGAGGGACTTCCTCAATTGGAAGTTCAGCCCCAAGGTCTCCACGAGCAACCATTGCCTGTAAAAGTTAATAAAAAAAAGGCATTAGGAATGTAGGATTATTTCAAAGTTGGTGTACAACAAAAGTAGGATAATAACTAAAAATCGAGGCATATATTGGCCCTTTCACCTACAAGTCATCTAAAGCACAGCTTTGGATTATGCAATCAAGAAAAACAGATGAGTAAGTGATAGGTCAAGCACAAAACAAACTTGGACCTCTCATTTTGCATGGACAGACCAAAGAAACAAAGGGTTCTCTAATTAATTTCTCCCTTATACTACCCGCCTCCACATTAACTCTGAAACATTGCTTTGAAGTGCGTAGCAACACATACTTGATGTGCATAATATTTCCTTCACAACAAAGGCCACAACATTTTTTTTTCTTGTACTATAGAGATCTAAAGATGTTAAAGTAAACTTAGGTGCTCTCTAATTGCATCTGAGATAGACTATTGAGCACCTGGCCAGAGAAAACAGGTTCCTTTAGTCAAATCCGGGATTCTTGTCTCCTAACGACATTAGCTTCATTTGCTCACAAAATATATTCCTTTTAAGTTTTTCTTCTGTCATATGGCATGTCTTTCATTAGTAGGGCTGAATTGAGAGATAAAAACATTACACAAAGATTCAATATGTAAATATATAAGCCCATCTACGAGGATATGTAAAACCAAGTAACTAACCCCATCAGATGCTGTAAGTATTGAATGAAGATTTGGTATAGAATCTGCGCTTTCAATTTTCACAGTCACATGAATATCTGCATTGCAACCTACAGAAGATATTTGCAATGGCTCAATAAGGGAAGAGGAAAAAGAGGACCAGAAATTACTGAGAATCAGGACATCAAGTGAATTGAGAAAATAAATGTACTTTTCAGATAATCTTTCAACTCGTGGACCACTTTAGCATCCTTCACAAAAGAGACAGCATAGAAATCAACTTGGTTGTCCACTCCAAACTTGATATCTTCCCAGTCCTTGTCTGTAGAGTTATGGAGCAAACAACAGAACATATACTGTTCATTATACTCTTTACGTACAAAAGCAGTGAAAAATTAAGTAGAAATTATATCAATACCATTCAAATTTGAATTAGGAAGGTACCAGTAATTGAAGGCAAAGTTGCACTTTTTCCACGCACATTCAAATGTCGCCGAGATTTCAATTCCCCACCATCAACTACTACACATTTAACTGTATCCTTTGTCTTTGACTTCACGGCTAAGGACATCATTCCACCTACCACACAGACAAAATAGCTTGAGTGCCATGAGCAAGGATTCAAGGAAGCATTTAAACACTTCTGTAAGGCCCAACTTAAATTGATTGAAGTCAGAAATGCTATCATGAGAATCATTAAGAGAAATTACTCAATCTCCGAGGTACAGGAATTACAGAAGCAATGGCATATTTGTCAACCAAGAAATTTCTAAATTAAACACTGACCAACTAAACATTACACAAAGGAAGTCGTCTGCCAATGAAAGCATGAGTTCAGCTCATTAACATGGGAAGTTCACATAAACTTGATTTTTTATTAATAATATCCAATAATATAAAAAGAGATGATGAAACTAAAATCAATATATTAATCAGTTGCTTTGACCCTCAATATCAGTTATCACTTTCTATATCTGACTAAACTTAGCAGTTGTGGAACTATCATTTCTGCACAAGCACATGCACACAGCAAATAAAAAAACTTGGCAACCAGAATGTAGTAAGGAATAAGAATAAAAAATAAATAAAGGAGTCAACATATGATTTGGCACATAAACAAGGGAGCACCAGAGAGACATCTATCCATACCATCCACTAGTAGCATGTCTCCAGCCTCCACATCATTCACAAAGTCATCATAATTTACGCTAACAGTATCGTTTGTGCTGACTCCTCTTAGGATAGTGAAATTGAACTCTTGCCCCTCCTTCAGTGATAGTGGTTCAGGTACATCTCCACTTCTGACCTCAGGACCCTGGTAGAAAAAAAATATATTTAAAAAAAAATCAATTTTCACTTCAAAAATAGGTATAAAAGAGGGGCAATACATAGCTGTAGAAAAGAACAAAATGGGGAATGTAACAATTCTTATATTTGATCAAAGGATAGAACCCAGATATGCAAGAGTAGACAACTATACATTGACTTATACAAGAAATGAATTAAGCTTAGACTAAGGGCTTGTAAGGAAGTAAATTGATATATCTCAACAATAGCAAATAGATGATGGATGAGAAATCCCAAGAAATGGGAAACATGGACTTGGGCTCATGTTGATTTTAGACAGTACACAACTTCCATTGCATTCTTTAATCAATATAGTAAAAGGTGATGAAAAAGCTATTTCATTGACACGAGCATGAACTAATACTTGAAAATCTTAACACTTTTAAAAACAAAAACAAGGTTATTCCAAGTTTCAGAATACTCAACCAAAGTGCCTGATTTAGATAACTGAAACAAAATGCATACCGAAAACTACAAAAAATGTCAAAACACACAAACTTCTGGAGAGAGCGAGAGAGAAAATTCTAATAAATCATTATGAGAGAAAAGGAGTAAATAACTTTTAGCAGCAAATATACCTTGGTGTCCAGCATTATGGCTATAACCTTGTGTCCAAATTGAGCATTGTATTCTTTAACCAGATCTATGGTTTTCTTGTGTGATGCATGGTCCCCATGTGACATATTTAAACGCGCCACGTTCATACCAGCTTCTGCCAGTTTCCATATCATTTCACGTGAGCTTGTTGATGGACCAATTGTACATACAATTTTTGTTTTTCTTTGAGTATTTGAAGTGATTCCTTCATGCCCCATAGTATTGTTAGTAGGGTGTAGTTCGAACAAGGGGCTCAAATTTGCCTTCAAATAATGAACAGTTAATTGTTAGAGGTGACTAAGAAAAGAAAGTCTAAAAGAATGTAAATGAAAAAATAACGCAAGTATTAGCGTAGCATTTATGATCAATGTGTCTTCGCTAAAGGCTACATTGAAAAACATACATATTTCACCAAATTAATGGCTTTCTTAGAGGCATTTCTTGTGACCTTGCTGATAAAAAAAATTGTGTGACCTTTAAGCTTATATGAAATAATAGAGAAGATGATGATGATCTTTTTGCACTTACTGCTCAGCCTAGCTTCAAAGGATCACAAAATTTAAAACTGATGCAGATAACAAAGAATATGCAGCACAGTAGCACACGACGAGCTAGAATGCAAGTTTACATAGCTACAAAGAAAAAGATATTGACTCACCACACTATTTGCCTAGGTTAAACTTAGATATTTATACACTCAACCATTGTGATGAAAGTGGTAGAATTTGCCTGAATAAATAGCTAAAGAGGTAGCAATTAGGAGGGTGATGGAGTTAGAGGTAGCTAGAGTAATAGAAAAGGTCCTAGAGAATATCTTCCATTGGTCTTGTCTAGGAGGAATAGAACAGCCATACTGACGTAGACAGAGACCAACTATTGAAGGATGTTGAAAATATATGTTTAAAAAGACACTTGGTTAAAGAGTTGGTATATATATCTGAAACTTTCAGTGCAGAATTTTTTCTTTCTTTCTGTTTTGAACTTGGAAGTAACATGAACAAAGGCCACAAAAGTGTATAAATCTATACATTTGGCATAACAATCCCCATTCCCCCAAGGACCTGAACAGCATATATACAGGCTATAGCACTGCTAAGGTCAATAATTTCAAATACATCAGAATCGAAAGACAATATGGAAGTATTGTTTTTTCTCATCAATCGAAGAACAATGAAATTTAGTTAAAGCAAACCCATATTCAAAAATTCAAACTTTTTCCACTTTAAGGACCAACCAAGCAAACCCATGTTGATACAGACATAAATAAATGATCTTTCATCCAAAAATAGAAAGCAGAAGAAGCATACCCCATTGGGTATCGAAGGGGAGGCAATATTGCCGGTTTGGCTCTTCTCAGAAACCTTGACGGATCTAACAGCAAAGGACACTTTTTGCGCGCATTTTCTTGTGGCTTTGGATCCGAAGAAAAGATCAGAGAGGCGATCCGAAGCCTTGTGAGCGTCGGGACTTAGCAGAGACATTGCAGTAGGAAGATTGATTGTTGCCATTGAAGAGAGCTCGGAGGAAAATGGAGGAGCAGAGACAGAGGCGGAGGTTCTGAGGAAAACAGAGTGAAAGAGAGGTCTGTTGTTGTGTGTGAGTGTGTTGTGTTGTGGTCACTTTTGTGAACAAAACGGAGAGAGAAAAAGCCTAGTAGGGGTTGGGGTTGGCTGCCTACTTTTTTTCTTGCTTCCTCAGCCTCGGAGCCAATTTTAAGGCTCTCTCCCATATCTTTCGGGTCACTCCAAATTTTGCGGGTCTTTTTTTTTCTCTTTTTTTTAGTGTTAAAATAGCTATTGGTTAGTATTTTTGGGTAATTACTGATGGACCCCCTGTGCTTTACATGTTTTTCAACTAGCACCTCTAAGCTTTTTAGGTGAACTTTGGCATACCCTGTGCTTTCAAAACGTTGCACCGTCACTAACTCCGTTAGTTTGACATG
>JAYMTF010002973.1:0-16478 GCA_036897485.1 Pelargonium nanum | reverse complement strand
CGATTGGACCCTTCCAAATACTTTTTAGATTCTTCATTCTATAAATGGTGAGATGCTCCATCTTGCGAAGTGAAGGTCCTCCCTCCTGCATGAAGTTATCATCAATTTCACTGTCATGAGCTTCGCCATTTGTCATGTCCGGATCCAAACCGTTTATAATCGTTTGCAGCTGATCACACTCACCCACTACAAGAGACCTTAGATTTTGCATGTTTTCAACTCCAAATGCAGAAACCTCAGTGAGCGTAAAGTGGCGATTGAGGAAGAAAGAATCAATATAGTTGAGCGCATTCTTAACCTCAGCTGAGACAAGATTGGCATTTGACTCATTACCATTAACATATTTCAAGCATTTACTCCAACTTTCAAATTTACCTTCCACCCCAGGGGGAATCCGGGACATGATGCGCCTCTGATGACGGCCCATAGTTAACTTAAATTTTGTCGAAGATGGTACACTTGTTCTCAGTTCATCAAAAAGCTCAACTTCTGGCAGATATAGCTTGAGAGAATTCAACTGTTTTAGGTGAGCCAATTCTCTAACAACAACTTTCACAGCCTCCTCCCATCTCTTGTCAGCTGGATTGACCTCAATACTTAACTCCACCATCTTGGAGAGTTCTGATATAACACCCTCTGGTATCATTGTGTCTGAGGGGTTACATTCTTCGCTACAATGCATCTCTCCATAGAATGACACTCGCAAACAAGTCAACTTTGTTAAATAACGAACTGTCTCAGGCAAATGTAGGATGGCACTGCCTTCAAGATCGAGCTCCTCGAGATTCTTGAGCTCTCCAATTTGTGATGGCAGCTCCATGAAGAGTTCACAGCCTCGCAGCAAGAACTTTGTAAGGCCCGACAATAGAAAGAATGATTCGGGCAAAGAACTGATGCTAGTATATGACAAATCCAAGACTTTCAGGGTCTTCATGTGTTGAAAGAACAATGAAGGAACCGCTACGAGATCATTGTTGTTTTGTAAGAACAATCTTTCAAGCTTAGGGCAAGTTGGACTCTCTGGCAGTTCAGATACACCACTTTTCTTTAACTGAATCTCCTTGGCATTTGATTCCATCCATTATCAGGTCACAAAAATCCCATAATGATGTTTTTAATAATCCCCCAAAAATTTCTTCGTTTATAATGAGATTACATTCATCCCTGTCCAATAAAACAGCATCGACAAGATCGTTCACAATGATTGCCCCTTCTTCGTTTGTGATAACTAACCCGTTATCTAACTTCAATGGAAAACTGATGACTTCTGAGTATAAACTTGGCGCGAGTGAATTATTGCATTTGTTTCTCACATGATACCTCAAGTACTTTCGAGTTTTGTAGCTCTTACGTGCCAAAACAAACTTCAACGCATTGTTCAAGACAATGTCACTATTGTCTGCGGCTGGTGAGAGCATACTGTCAAGTGCAGTCTCCCATACATCAATATCAGCTATCCCTTTCAAGGCCCTTGACAGTAAAATGATGGCAGGTAAATAAGCAGAGCATAATCTTACAAGACTAGCTGCAATGGATCTGATAGTGGGAGAAATGTGAATGGTTTGACCAACTTCTCTACTAAACAAGAACCATGGCACTAAATAATCCTCCATCTTAATCTTCACATTCGCTGACTTAGTCCAGGGCGTAGTACCCCTCGTTGATCTTGCCGCGAACACAGCTGGCAAATTCGCGGTTCCCTCTGCAATATATTTATTTTTGATAAGCAAGGTTCCCTCTGCAATTGTAAAAGGTTCGATCCTTTCATGAAGGCCATTGACAAGCAATATGCCCCTCTTCCCCCGAAATGTATCTAGCGCTGATGTCCCTGTCAATCCATTTGTCACGAGACTTACTTGACGCGCAATATCGTCTTGAATGTCAAGAATGGTCCAATCTTCTAAGACAGTAACACAAATGACAAGATCAAAAGTTTTTCTTACGAAGACCGAATCCATGAGTGCATCCACCACTTTGTTTGCTCCTTTGCCCGAAATTTGAATAATGTGAGTAACTTCCACTTTAAGCCACGAACTGACTTCCAGGATTGCCTTGTCCACTGCAGATTCAAAGACTTCTCGCGGGACTTGCATGATTAGTTCAACTTCATCATGTAAGAGTGAAAACTCAGGAGAATCTGCATCTACACACTCCCACATGGACTTTCTTGGACCTTGTTTAATCACTTTCTCCTTCTCTGTAGACGCGGGAGGATCTACATTCTCCTGCTCGGACATTATGATCTTCATGGCTTTGAAAGCTTCCTCTTGATTCACTAGAGAAAGTGCAGAAGTGTCCGGTTTTCCCCTTGATCCACCAGGCACATCATCATTCTTAAACTCATCATCCATTTTTTGTGGACGTAGATAATACTGACCTGCAATATTGGCACACAAAAATATACATAATCGATCGGCTAATGATTTATATATAGAATAGAGGTGCTCATCAGTCCAAGACTAAATTAGGATCAGAGACCAAACCTGTTTTAGACCAAATTCAGTATCAAATTTTTATTTTTGAAGAAAAAATTAAAATTGGAGTGAACTGTACAAGTGATTACAGAGGAGAGATTGAAGAATGAGATGACTTATGTTTTCATTAGAATCTAGTGGTTTATATATACAAGTTACCTCAGAAAACTAATTACATAGAATTGGGAAACAAAACAAAAGGAAATAAATCATGGTCAATTAGGTGATGCCACATCAGCTATTAACACCCATACCGGCCCCAATGAATTTTTGGGCGCGGAATGCCCCGCCCAGATCCATTTTGTTTGTCTCTTTGGCTGAGATTCCTATTTAGAGGCAAGTGACTAATTCAATAGGATTCTATATTCTTATCAACAAATCGAGCTCGGGCCAAGCTTGAACCAGCTAAAGCCTTTCGAGCCAAGGGAAGTCCTAATTTCAGGTTTGATTCGTTGAAATGCAATTTGTTAACTTAAACTTGCTACAGATCATTTCATCTCTTGAAACATACAAGGAAAAGAGTATATATGCAAGGAGTAATACGATATATATGTAATTTAAGGAGTGGTACTGCAATTAACTAGTTGAGATCTAAAGAAGTACCTGCTGGGTGTTAGAGTCTTAGAGACAAAGAATTGAACCAATAATATTCCTCATAGCCATTCGAAGCTGAGAATCTGAAAATAACATAATGATATATCAGGAAGCTTTACCTCCAGTTTACGAAAGATTGAGTGATTAGAGCTTATATTGTATACATACCAGTGAAAAGAAACCTGGTTGGGCTGATCCTCCATTTCCAAAGACAAAAACAGCTCAACTCTTATGATGGACATGGACATGGACTCTCTTAACATTTTTATATTTTCTATATTATTTTATAATATTTGCAATAAAAAATGCATATCCATTACAATAGTAATTAGACTCTGTTGGAGGATAATATATATATATCTCTACGAGAGTTGACTCTGAATTTAATAAGACTGTGTTGCCATGTGACTATCTCCAGCTGTCCATATTCTGCAGATGAATTCTTGGGAAACCATAGCAAAACCATTAGGCAATAGCTTGATTTTTGGAGTCGCAGGTCGGCATGGACGTTGCTTACTCCGATCCATCAGCCGGAAAATTAAAACCGCCAGGTAAATTTTTTGTCCGATCTATTGATGAGAACTTCAACATTATCCTTTTGGCTTTTACTTGAGAGTTGAGGAACATTTTTGCAGCTTCTTTCAGGTGTAGCTTCCGCTAAATTACGCACTGAAACAATCCTTACTAGCAACAGGTACGATCCATCCAATTTAATTTACCTAGGTGTTGATTTGTGTTAATTTAGACATATAATTTTTGAATTCTTGGGTGTTTCATGACACAGTTTGGGCCTTGGGGAATATAGTCTCTGTATCTCATTTTCATTGCCTACAAACTGTTTGCTGTGTGGTTCAAAAGCATGTTTATTCTAAATTAATTTGGGTTAATTTAGACATATTATGTGCTGGTATTGCAAAACTTGCTTCTCAGTAAAGAAACAATAAGTTATGGGATCACTGGCAACAACACTAATTAACACTCTCTATATACCTAGGTGTTATTTTAGACATATAACTTTTAAATTCTTGGGTGTCTCACGGCAAATATAGTCTCTGTATCTCATTATCATTGCCTACCAACTGTTTGTTGTGTGGTTCATAAGCATGTTTATGTGCTGCTATTGCAAAACTTGCTTCTCCATAAAGAAACAATAAGTTATGGGACACTAATTGACACTCTCTCTATGAACAGATTTATCTAGGTTTCAAATCTACCCATGTCTGGAATTGAACCATACGCTACTGCTGTCCTTGGGTCTGTGGCCAGAGATTTTCTCAGAAAATTGTTCAACCTAAAGGATTCCAAGAGCTTGCCAGAAATCATTAAACATGTAGACGAATTTGTTGGTCAACTAGAAGCACATGTAGAAGATTTTAGGACACTGATACTGGGAAATTCATGGATGAAAACCACACATACTTTTCAGTTGTGGGAAAAAGATGTGTCCAAGTTTGTGGTTGACGTAAGAAATCTGAAAGATAGATTCAAGTTTCTGGGAGACGTAACGAATCTAAAACATAAGTTCAAGAACATGACGGGAGCAATGAAGCACCCGGTGGAGCATCAGAAATACAAGAGTGAAATGGCAAACATGTACTTGCTAGGCCAAAAGCTTCTCGAAAGAGGCGACTGCTGGATCTCTGATAGAAATTTGATTCTGAATGAACCACTAGAGGAATGTGTTATTCCAGAGATCAATGTGCCAGAGATCAAAGGGTTTCCAACGCTCCAGAAGCCGTTAGAAGAAGCATTACGCTCCATTCGACGGGACAGTGTAAAAGTGATTGCTATCTGTGGGATGCTTGGAGTAGGGAAAACAACTTTGTTGCAGACCTTGAACAACCATGGAAGAGTGGCCAATCTCTTTGAAATTGTCATTTTCTTGAAGGTTTCAGCTGCAGAGGGGAATGAGGAGAATATGCGCAGGAAAATTGGGCAGCGGCTAATGTTGGATGGGAGGAGAGGCATCACTAAAGAGCTCATACACAAAGAATTGATGAAAAGGAAGTTTTTGCTGCTTCTGGATGATGTAACAGAAGAGCTTGACTTGAATCAAATTGGCATTCCTCATGACAGTGCTGGTAGTAAGGTGATATTGACAACAAGATTCACTCATGTTTGTCGATTAATGAGGAACGTTATGATGATCAAAGTGGATAAACTATCTAATGTTGAAGCTTGGGAGATGTTTGAAGAAATTGCTGGCAATGTCATAGAAAAACCTGGTATAAGAGTCACTGCTAAGGAGGTAGCTGAGGAGTGTGATGGTCTGCCTTTCTTGATAAAAGCTGTAGCAACAAGCTTTAGATTGAAGACAAATGCACGCCTTTGGAAAGATGGCTTAACTGATTTACGCTACATAGACACAAGAAAGGAGATTGAAGGTGTAAGTGAAATGTATGAATTCTTGGAGTCTTGTTATGGCCAACTGAACAAGGAGGAGACAAAGAACTGCTTTCTCTATGGTGCACTATTTCCTGCCGGCACTAAGATCTATACAGAATATTTGGTTGAGTCTTGGACAGAAGAAGGCTTCTTTGATAGCCTTGGTCAACTGGAGACGCATCAGGACAAGCTGAATAAAGGGCATGCCATACTGGATAAACTTACCAAGTTGTCATTGCTGGAGAAAGATGAAAATGACAGCAAGATGATGTACGTTTGGATGCACAACTGTATTCAACAATTCGCCTTGTATAAATCCAGAAAAGACCCTGAAAGTAAACTTCTAGTCAAAAGAGGATTGAAATCAGGCAACAACCATAAAATAGAAGATTGGGAGGAGGCAAGGCGAATATCTATGATTGACAGCCTGCTAGATCACTTGCCGGAGAGCCCAAAGTGCAGCAAGCTTTTGACACTACTATTACAGAAGAGTTCCAAATTGGAAACCATTCCTCCATCCTTCTTCCTAAATGCAGGGAGTCTTCAACTTCTCAACTTGCATGCCACGAGAATACAATCGTTACCATCTTCTGTATCAAACATGACTGCCATGAAGGCGCTTTATTTAAATGGTTGCTCCTCTCTGCAAAAGTTGCCTGGTGAAATAGGCAATCTTAAATGTCTTGAGGTGCTTGACATTCGAGGCACCAAGATTATCTTCATACCACTTCCAATTGAAAACTTGGTTAAACTGAAGATCTTGCGAGTGTCATACTACAAAGATAGTGAGAGTGGAGGAGCTGATGACAATCAAAGGAATAAGAATGTGATTTCAAAGCTGCTTGCATTGGAAGAATTGGTTATTCAAGTGTTCTCTAACCAATACCATGAGTGGTGCAATGAAGTTGCGGATGTCATAATTGAAGTGGCTGTCGACTTGAACAATCTGTATAGTCTCAAATTTTGCTTTCCCAAAGCAGACACTCTTCGTACTTCCATTGAAGCTAAGGGAATATGGATGGATCGTGTAGAGTCATTCCAGCTTTTTGTTGGCTGCCCAGACAAAGGTAATCCTGAGATCCTTAAGCATCTAAATTGCAGAGTCGATCGATATTTGAGATACTGTGACGGTGAGCTCAAAGACAAAGATATTATTTGTGATGTAATTGCTAAAAGTCAAGCTATAGAAGTGATTGGACACAAGGACATCACAAGACTCTCAGACTTTAAGGGAGTTGAAGCGCACGACTTGTTTGGTTTTCTAATTGAAAATTGTCATAAACTTGATTCCATCGTTGATGGACGTGATATACAAGATGGAGACAAGCTACCAATTCCGCAAGAGCTCTACCTGAATGATCTTCCATGTCTGAAAATTGTTTTTGAGGGGGAGATTAAGCTCTCAGTTATATCTAGGCTAAAAGTTCTGGAACTGAAAAAATGCCCCGAATTGACCATGGTGATCTCTGGTGGAATGATTGAACAACTCACTGGACTCCAAAAGCTAACAATTGAAGAATGTGGTCAAGTAGAAGAGTTGATTGTACAGCCCAAGGGTACAAGTTTGAGGTCACTGCACACATTAAGGCTACTTCAGTTGCCAAAATTAAGTGCTATATGCAACGATACATCATTAACATGGCCCTCCTTAGAAGTTCTTGAGGTAGATGGGTGCCCTCTACTGAAAAACTTACCTTTCAACGAGGTAAATGCTCCTCGATTAAGATTAATTGAAGGGAAGAAAGAGTGGTGGACAACTTTGCAGAATGCCGAAGTCAAGAGGCAGCTTGCGCGCAGGTGCAGCATCAAGTAAGTGATCCTTCAATCATTCTTCTTTGATGAATATTAGTATCTAGGATGATGGCCATTGTACTCTTGGTATGTGTGATGTTGAGTGATTTTTCAACTATAATTGTCATGACTAATGTGTATTCACTCTACGTGCTCTTAAGTTTCACAGTTTTTTTAATCACTTTATGTGTTGTTATTGTGTATACGGGGCTTTTACATGATTTGATTATTTATTCACTTTCTGTAGACTACTGGTAATATTGTTGTTTCAAATTTACAGATTCTGAAATGGCTGTCTTGTCTTGATTCGAACAACGAAAAAGGTATTGTTTCATAGTGTTTAAATCCTTCGTTTCAATTACACTTTTGTTTCCAGATTTTTATTGAACTTATTCATGTCATCCAATCCATGATATATTATGGTCTCAATGAAAACCAGATACTTAGATTTGCTATAAAGATAATGAGACAGAGGATTGCTTAGAAGTTACAAAAGGATTTATTAAAACTGACCATATTGCTCTTTTTTCTTTTGCAGATATCTAAGGACTAGTTTGGAAATAGAGGTTCTTGTACGTTTCTGTGGCAAGTTCATTTGTATAACTGTATAAGTTGTAAACTACTTGTTTTTCGTTTTATATGGCTAGAAACAGGGCTTTTGCCTAGCTTTTGTGCTTGATTGTTTGTGCATGTAGAAGACGTATATTGTCTATGAGGAAATATTTTGTTATAGATGTTATTGATAATTCGTCGAAAACCATAACAAACCAAAAAGAAAAGTAGACACTCGACTTTTAAAAAATGTAGACAACATAAAACTGAATCAACAATCACAGACAATCCTCAATTGTTCATATGTATCAGATTGTTCACAAATTTGACAAACCAAATAAATAAGAAAAATAGTAGTTCCATGTGAGGGTTCATTGAATCCATTTTCAACTAATCAGCAACTGATTTTAAAAGCTAAACCCATCTGCTGCTAGTTGTGTTTTGAAATGTGAACCCTCCCTGATTGGAACAAAGGGAGGCCGCTTTCCTTTCCACTCTGTTTCATCCTCCCACTGGAACGCATCCCACCAGAGATTCTCCCCTCTGATCACCTTTAAACGCTTACACGAAACTTCTTTCGTGGAAAGACTATGTAAATTCGGGCAATCAAAGATGCTCATTCGTTCTAAATACAGCGCCATATGTAGACCACTAGATATGCTCTCCAGTTTTGGTAGGTGATGGAGAGAGATAGTTTTCAGTAGTTCCATAAATCTTCTAGTCTTCAAGGTGATCTCTGATGTAATGATTGAACAACTCGCTGGACTCCAAAAGCTAACAATTGAAGAATGTGGTCAAATAGAAGAGTTTGAGGGCACTGCACACATTAAGGCTACTTCAGTTGCCAAAATTAAGTGCTATATGCAGCGATACATCATTAACATGGCCCTCCTTAGAAGTTCTTGAGGTATATGGGTGCCCTCTATTGAAAAACTTACCTTTCAACAAGGAAAATGCTCCTCGATTAAGATTAATTGAAGGGAGGAAATCGTGGTGGACAACTTTGCAGAATGCCAAAATCAAGAAGCAGCTTGAGAGCAGGTGCAGCATCAAGTAAGTGATCCTTTAAACATTCTTCTTTGCATTGACTTCTTGATTAATATTAGTATCTAGGTTAGATGGCCATTGTACTCTTGGTATGTGTGATGTGAAGTGATTTTTCAACTATAATTGTCATGACTAATATGTATTCACTCTACTTGCTCTTAAGTTTCACAATTTTTTTAATCACTATATGTTGTTACTGAGTATACAAGGCTTTTGCATGATTGATCATTTATTCACTTTGTAAACTACTAGTAATATCGATGTTTCAAATTTCCAGATTCTGAAATGGCTGGCTTTTCTTGATTCGAACAACGAAAAAGGTATTGTTTCATAGTACCTATATCCTTCATTTCAATTACACTTTTGTTTCCAAATTTTGATTGAACTTATTCATGTCATCCCATCCATTATATATCATGGTCTCAATGAAAACCAGATACTTAATTTGCAATTTTAAGATTTGCTATAAAGAAAATGAGGCAGGGGATTGCTTAGAAGCTACAAAAGGGTTTATTAAATCTGACCATATTGCTCAATTTTCCTTTGCAGATATCAAAGGACTAGTTTGGAACTAGAGGTTCTTGTCTGTTTCTGTTTCTGTTTCTTTGGCAAGTTCATTTGTATCAGTTGTAAAATACTTGTTTTCTTTGTTTTAAAGACATGGCTTATTAAATCAGTCCATAGAATTGTTGTTTTATGTGTATCAAAATAAATTATAGTTTGATCTATATATACAAACATTTATCCACAAGTTATGCAGAAGAGGATAGGTAGGAGGGGCAATGTATTTAAATTTCAAGTTTATACAATATTGTTTGAATTGACAATGTCATTTTCAAACAAGCAACAATCCGGGCCTCTGAAGATGACCTTACACAACCTATGGAAGGTACACAAGGAAAAT
Source organism: Pelargonium nanum (assembly GCA_036897485.1). Lineage (NCBI taxonomy): Eukaryota > Viridiplantae > Streptophyta > Magnoliopsida > Geraniales > Geraniaceae > Pelargonium > Pelargonium nanum. Next base: position 6,731 of record JAYMTF010002973.1, on the reverse strand, counting down.
GAGACCTAAAACACATAAACCAGAAAGATAAAAAAAAAAAACAAGAAACTAAAACAAGCCAATCAAGATTTGCTAGAAATGCAAAACTAACAACAATAACAACAAAACCACTTGGATCAATCTAGTTTACTTCATCTTCTCGTGCTCGTTGCTGTGGCAACCGGGCATTTTCTCCTTGATCTTGTCAATGATTCCTTTCCCGTCAGGCGAGTGACACTCGCACTGAGCCGGCGCTCCATCCTTGTGCTGGCCGGGAAGTTTCTCCTTGATTTTCTCAAAAACCCCTTTCTTGTCCTCCTCTGGATGCGGCTCAGCATTCGGAAGCTTCTCCTTGATCTTCTCTATCAGCCCTTTCTTCTCCGGCTGTGGCGGGTCAGCATGAGGAAGCTTCTCCTTGATCTTCTCTAGCAACCCTTTGTCCTCCAGATGTGGCTGGTCTGCACTTATTTTGAAGGGGAAGCACGAGTCCTTACACTCGTCTCTCTCCATTTCCTTCTCGCCCGACACCTTCTCTGCGATCTTCTCTTTCAGGCCTTTCTTCTTCCTCTTCTTGTTCTCTCCATCTCCTTCTGCTTCGTCGCTGTCCTGTAAAGTTTCAAGAACCAATAACCACAAGTTTAAACGTTAAACAATGTCTCGTGTATTAAGCTACAAGTCGAACAAAAGATTGTTACCGAGCTAGAGTTGCTGAGAGAGCCAGAGAGCCTCTCCATGAGAGATGGCTTCTCTTCCATGACAGCATCTTGTTGAGGCTTCTCTTCTTTCTTTTTCAAGAAATCGAACATTCCGTTTTCTGTTGTTTCCGCTGCGCCGTTGCATCCATGGCTCGCCATAGTAAGTTTTTCGAGTTTGAGCAAAGCTGATATCAATGTGATATTGGTTATGAGTTGTGATGGTAAAAACAGCACAAAATGAAGCTATTTATAGGAAAAGAAAGATTTTGTAATGGCAAGAGGAGCTAGAGGGCTTGCATGGTCGGTTCTTGGGGACTGAAAAAAACTAAGAATGGTCGGTGCGGAGGGTCTGCAATATGCACTCATCAAGAGGTGCTCTGTTTCTGTGCTTTTCTTGATTTGGAGATTTGGATATTTGAAGGGTTTTGGCTGTACGAACCACGTGGGTTCGGGTTCGAGTGTCCCCTTCCATTTTCATTGCATAATAGCTTTGGATTGTGATAAAATAAACAAGCAAAATCAATACTATTGGGTCACAAACAGCCCTCTCTCTCCTTTTCCTTCTACCTAGTACCTGCGAGGGTTTCAAGAAGCACTTTTTCTCCGATTAAATTTTTTCTTGTTCATGTGAGGAATGGTAGCCCATAAACATATATTAATAGTAATTTTATAATTTTGAAAAAAATGGGTTCTTGTTAGGATGGCAAGTGCTTGACTTATTGTTTTTAGATTTTGGGAATAAATTATCGGTGATTCTACGTACATATAGTCTAAAACGAGTACGAAGAGCACGATGGATGGATGTTTTGTCGATACGTGGGGCACCTAGATGGATCGTGGAGCGGGGTTGACAAGAGCATCTGGCCGAGCCTGACGCGATTCAGGTGGTTCAAACTTTGCATGCTCGATGGGAGGACATTAGTGTCTTCAGTCTGATTGCTAAGGAGTCTCAAATGGTGGAAACGAGATCCCTCTAGATAATGTTTGAGATCGACATATTACACGTGTTTCGAGCGATATAGGCTAAAAAAGAGATTTCTAGGGATCTTGTATTTTTTAAACAAACAACTTGTCTATTTAGTGGTTGACAAATTTGTTTTCTCTTTTATTTCTAGGTCGTTAAAATACTATTGGGTCATAACATCAGAACACATCTAATTCTAGAATGTGATGAATTCTCCTTAAAATTCTCATTGTGGATATATTTACACACTTCTCTATATGCTTACACTACAATTGGAATTTGTTAATGAGGCTTGAAGAAATTGGCATCCAACCCTTTGTCAGCTAAGTTCCAAACAGCTCCACTCACTAACACAACACTAAAAACCACTCCCAAGGAACCTAGTACCAAGTTAAAGTACCACATTGCACAATCTTTCCGCGGTTTCTTGATGGCAATCCACATGAAGCAAGGATAGGCATATGTCAAGGGCAAGGCAAGCCCTCCAATGATTCCTGCAAGGCTCCCCAAGAACGGGAACGTCACCGCTATGAACAAGGCTAGACCCCCGAAAAAGAGGCGAATACCCACCCGAACCCACGGGGGACACTTGTGCTTCTTCATGCTGGTGTATCTTGATTCCAAGTTATCAAAAACTGGCATGGCATAGATTTGGAATGAACTCAAGCTGTTCACCACCACCAGGAGATAAACCAGGCCTATGATGTATTTGGAGGTGCTTCGTCCGTGGAATTCGGAAAATGCAAGCAATAGGCCTCCCGGTGCAGCTGCTATCTGGGATCAATGTCACATTCACAGAATCAGCAATTGTGATGTATTGGTTGTGCACAAAATTGAAAGAACTATTAGGTTTTGTGTACCTTGGTTCCATAAGCCCAAAAACCAGCAATGGCTAGTGAAAATAAACATATGGCAATGAGAAGGTATGAGATTGTGACTCCTCTCCACATTGTCTTGTGGGATGGGTTCTTTGGACTTGTAGGCAATGTTCCCTGCATTAGAAGTATAGCAAAATTTCAAGAATGAGCTACATGTACTAATTAGTCGTTGAACAATCGGATTTTGGTCGTTTTGTTATGTTAGCGTCACAACAAGACAATTTAGGTCTATTCAAAACGAGTTAGAGTCATATCATTCATATTCATATTCCGAAAGAAAAATTCTTATGATCTGACTACTTAAAATTCACTTCCTTGTATAGCCGTTAAAGCCCATTAAGAATAGGAAAGGAAAATTAGGCCCATAGCCAATTACCTGAATCTCAAGCACAAGATTATGACCTCTAAACGAGAGAGCAATGATTGCAATTCCGTTCAACACGTCACAAATTCTCTCCAAATCCGACTTTCCGGCTGTCGGCCGGTGATAAACTGTCCCGCCGGGCCGGCCTTTCCGGACCGAAATGACCCAGATCGTAGTCAAATATCCAACGGCCGTGATCGCTCCGATCAGGGACACCTTCGCGATGGAGTTCAAGTTGGGCAGTTGAGCTATGAGAATGGCGATGCAGGTGAACACCACGAACCACTCCACACTGCTCAACGACTTGGCCTGACACGTGGCACCATCGCCGCACATGACGTTGTAGAAGAGCTTCATGGCCCCACCACCGGTGATGATCAGCATCACGCACGATCCACCTGACAGGTACATTACCGGAAATAACCCCAGCACCTTCCCTAGCCTCGCACCTACCAAAAACAAATTAAAATCATCACCACCGTTGCTTTTAATCAAAAGAGATTGATTGATGGACTATCACTAACCGAAGGATGTGATTGCGAGGTGGAGGAATCTGCTGTAGCGCCTTCCGTCTGGCGATTCGTGGAGGTGCACGAGAAGCCATATGGTGTAGAGCTGCCACACAAATGCTAGTGACAAACAAATAACACCCCATGCCCTGAAAACCATATATTGTTACATTTTTATCAATAAAATGGTCGTGCATAGCGGAACCAGACTTTACAAGAAAGCTAGGCGCAATTTACTTTAAATTCATAAATTATTTACTGCTCATGAGAATTATGGTAGGCGGTTGCCTACTTCAGCATATTAATTTGGTAGTACCGATAAAATGATAGGCATAATTTGTTCCAAATTCATAAATTATTTATTGTGCTTATAATAGGTAGGGTAACCTACTACAACCCACCCTTAGCTCCGCCACTGCATGTAATAAATTTAAGACGGTGCACATAAAATATTATGCAATATAAACTCACCATCCAAGAGAAGCAAGAGCTACGGGAAGCAAGAGAGCTTGATATCCGATTCCGGAGCTCAACAAGTGAAACACACAGCTAAATATATTGCCATTTCTTGATTCGGTAATGGGCAGCCAAGCTTCCTCCGGGTTGGCCTCCGCCCGAATCCCGCCGGAAATGACGTCCGGGGTCACCGGAATGCTCATCGCCGGCGTGGTCGCTCCCGACGCCGGCGCCATGAGATAGGTTTCTTCATAATATTTCATGTTCTGGCCGTGGTAGGTGGTGGTGGAGGAGTGGTGTGGAGGCAAATCATTGTGTTCATGGAAGGTCCAGTTCACATCAATGGCAACTTCACCCATAATATTAATTTTTGGTTGGTGTCTTGTTTTAAGGAGACCCAAACTTGTTGGGTGTATATATAGTGACGAAGAAGTAGGAGCTACCAGAATTGAAAAATGAGCAGAGGTTATTGAAATTGAAATGGTGGCCAACCTCGACAAGAAGACGACCGCAGTGACGTCATGTTGCTGGCGTTTGCACACTGTCGCATGCTATTACTTTCCAAGAATATTGCTCGTCAAAAAAATAGACCAAAATGTGTGTGCTTTTTTTAACTAAATTATTTAACATAGTACTAATGAGAATCAAAATTTTCATTTTCATAACAAAAAATTATAATCTTTTTAATTCAAACACTATTTAATTATGTGTTAGGCTCTTGTTTAATTTAAAGTTAGGTGGGTATGAAACTTCTCTCCAAACAATTTTGGATCTTGGCAACATAAAAAATGGTTTGGAGATCGCTTAACTACTGGAATAATCTTTCTTGTACATAATTAATAAGAACAAATCTCGTGACATAATATAAATTGATTAATTATTTATATTTATAAGTTTGATATGATATATTAATGTGAACATTTTATCATATACAAGTATGTTAGGTGCACATATAAAATAACGTACATGTGCACAAATAAATCGTTTACTAACATGTTTTAATGTTTGTTGATATTAATTTTAGTAGAATGTAAATAGTATGGAACTAATTTTTTTATGGACAACAGTAGAGTGTAATAATTGTGAAAACGTAATGTATAATTAAAATAAAATTAAGAATCAAATACGAAGGTTCTGCTCCTAAACCTATGTGAGTCCACCATTGTGGAACTTGCAGAAACTGAAGACTTGATAGTGTGTGGTCTTAGACCAGATCGATCAATTTCTTGTTTATATGGTCAATTTTGTATTACTTTATTTTATATATATTTTTATTGAGATTGAACTATTTGTAAATTTGTGGCCTACCTGTAGAAAATATTTTACAAGATTTTTCGTATATATTCATTTTGTCTTATTTCTAGAATTGGTTGACCGGTAGCAGTCTACTAATTAATTAATGATCATCTCATGTGTTTAGTTTATTTTTCCTTTGCTGGAGGAACAGATCAAATTGTTAACTAGTACATTTGTGTGGTTATTTTATGTTTAATTTGTTAGTACACGTATTAACTGAATTTATAATCACATGTACAGAATCTTGTATTAAAATCAATCACGTAGGCTGTTATATTATATCCAGTTCAGACCGTATTATAATTTAGAAAACTAATCTAATTAACATGAGCATTAACGGACTTACCCAGTAATAATAAGATATTAACATTGATCACCGACACTTGTTATAAGTATTGTTGTTGTTGTTACCCGGAACAGTAAGAAAGACTTCAAATGATTTTTTCTTTTAACAGGAAATTAACAATTTTCTACTTCAAATCGGACGATAATTCGAACATCAACCCAACCAGACGTGCATGATAAGAGATTAAAGATCTAACTAACTCGTGTGTCATCAGTTTGCAGACCAATCTGCAAATAAAAAATTGATACCACCAAACTAATCTTCAATGGCTAAAACATTTTGAACAATCAAACTGATCGAAGACACTGAAATCCTCCCGCTTTGTACAGCTAACAACAATTGCACTTGGAGTTTAAGGCGACCACGTGCATAGCTCTGCCAACCACTCCTTGCCACCATGAAGTCTACCAGTTGATTCAGCAACAAAACTCGAAGGATGATCCGAATGCCCCGACCAAACCACCACATTCCAAGCCACATTCTTCTTCTTTGCAACCGCCTCCTACTGTCATGCGCTCATAACAATAAAAAAAACTACAACAAATCTACGTACGTCGTCGTCGCTTTGCAAACGCTAACATTTTAACTTGCTATTAAAGCAAGATTTTGTTATCTTAATGAGAGAGGCCACAATTTACTATCTACAAATTTAAGAGACTGTCGTCGTTTTGAAAACAAAGAGCAAATGCAGTCGTACATAACGCTTAACCGACTCTCAAAATGGCAAAGAGAGAAAAAGAGAGTAGCTTAAATGATTGGTTTTATTAGGTGTTTCAATTAAAAATTTATACTAATTGAATCATGTTTGGCTTCTATGATATTTAATATAAAATCAAACAAAATCATCTAAAAATTTGACCAAACTCTTTCTCCCGACTTGCTGAGAAATTCAGAAGTCAACGTAAGATTAGGTTCATATTTCCGAAAAGTGCAATGAACTTAAGAAAATTAATGTTAACCCAATGAGCACGACGTGTGCAATGAGGTGCTTCAAAGGGAAATAGATTGATTTCTGTTTGTTTTGTTTTGTCTGTTTTTTAGTGTTAATTCATTAAAATATAACTAGTCTAAAAAATCTTGATTGGCAAAATTTTATTTTATTTTATTGTTTTTTTTTTGTTTTAAGTGCCCTATGGAATATGGTTGATTTGGCAAAATTTTAGTCGATCTCTTATACTCCCTCCGTCCCAAAATGAGTGTCTTGTTTCTATTTTTTGCAAAAATTAAGAATTACCAGATAATTT
>JAYMTF010002972.1:0-16481 GCA_036897485.1 Pelargonium nanum | reverse complement strand
CTTTGGTGCAGTAAGGTGCCAAAAGCCCTAGGCTAGGGTTAAGAGGCTTTGTCACCTCATGGATCAAACCTCTGTGAATGTGTGTGAAGACAGGTGCATTCAACCTTTTTCATTCATAGCCAACTATATCCACTTCTTGAGTTTAAGAGTGTATTACCAGGTTTAGGTGATGAACATGTGTCAGAACTTTCAACTCTGCGAGAAACTCTTTTGAAGCTTGCATATCCATCTTCTTGATTGCAGCTTTCTGCATGAATTTTAGTTTGGTTTAGTTAAGATGGAGTTGAGTGCTAAAAGAGGAAATAGAGATAAAGATATTTAAGCATGATGGCAAAAAACTGGAGCAATCCCAATGCAATGCTTAATGTGTATGTGAGGATATTTTTGTGTATGCAAGCAGGCTTGGATAGGTAAATGAGGACAATATCGGAAGGCATAAAGCTACTCATGTTTACATAAGAGAATAGGATCCTTTTATAATCATTGTTAAGTTCCCAACCCAAAGCTAAAATATTAAATGGTGTGGTTTGAAACTCCACATGCAAAAGACGTGGGATACATCATGATGTAGGAAAAATAAAGAGAATACAGAAATATAGAAGATATATAGAGAGAAGAAGGGGAGAATAGATTTCAGACGACATGGGAGAGCATAATAGACGAAAGGAGAGAATTACGAGACAAAAAGGAGAACTCACAACGAGCTCTGCCTGTGGGTCAACAATTAACCACATGACCTAGACCATACCATTATTGGTACCATGTTAAGTTTCCAACCCTATGTAATAGTCTCCAAAAGCTTACATAATCAAAGTGGGTTACTATTTTACCTATCTAAGAGAACAGAGGTTGACCAAGATGTTCTTCCAAAGTTTATCATTCATTATATTAAGATTAGCTTTTAGTTATGCAAATCTAATTTGACCTTTCCCTTTCACCTCAAGTTCCACAAAATTGACCCTTCACCCCCCAAAAAATGTTTCAACCTATACCATCTTATGGCAAATACCTTCTCCTATCTAAACAAAGCCTTGCTCTATTTCTTGATGATGCCCCTCACATGTGGCAAAGTGCCACATTGATTGGACCAACAAATTCTTTTATCTACGAAAAAAAAGCATGATCCTAATATTGTCTAAGAAGCTAAGACACAGACCTAATTACTAACTAATGTATCACATGAACAGTGCAAAACCTTAATTTTACAATCTATTCATGAAGACGAAAGCATGGCCACATACCTCGCCTCTTAGCTCTGCATAGTAAACAGCCCCAAAGCCACCTTGACCTATTTTATTAGCTAGACTGAAGTTATCAGTAGCATTGGCAAGTTCTTCATATGAGAACTCCACTGATTTGTCCACCGTTATACCGGTAAGGCCTGGAGAAGCACCAGTAGCAGGACCAATTGATTCTGTACCTTTATGTGACATACTTCCAGAAGCTAAACATAGAAGATAGTAAGATTTAGTCAGCCAAATCACACTGTATCAACAATCTGGCGTCATTCTCTTCGAATTTGAACGGCAAAGATGAAACCATAAAGGTCGTGTTTACATATATGTAAGATCGGTGAGTATATAGTATCATTGTTTTGTCAGCAAAGTATTTCCTATTATAAGCATGTAAGAGAATTTAGTATAGCTGGTTAAACGGTTGGCAGAAATCATTGCACACAAAGCAAGTATCAATACAGCAACAAAAGTACAAGTAATGAATCTCAGCCAATTATATTCATTACAGAGTCAAACTCATCAGAAATTACAAAGAACTGCAAGCTTTAAGGTACCGACAGTATGTTGAATAAGAAATCATAAGAAATAGGACATCAAAATAAGCATTTGAAGTTCAGTCAAAGGGTATATTGAATCTCTGGATCTGTTGCCATTAGTGAACAATGTAAGATATACTAGTGAAAATTGATAAACCCAATGAGCACTCTTTTGCTGTCTATTATATAAACAGAAAAGTGGATAACAGAACAAGTATAGGTACAGTAAATACCACGGCCATCTTGAGCATATGAGTCGCGAGTATCTGCAGAGAGTAGTTTTGACTCCTTGTCCTTCTTTCGATAAAATTTAATGTATACACAAAATGCTAAAAATAGCAACCCCACAACTACAGCTACAGAGATACCGACAATAGCTCCAGCTCCTAATCCTGATTAAGTAGAAGAAAAATCTTAACTCAAAATAGCATCAAGTTTCCATTTACTATCCTGATCAAAATATAAACATGTGGATAATTTTCTGAAAACCAACATGCAAATACGGTTTCCCACCTGTGCTGCAAAAGGAAGAAAAGAACATGGAAAACATTAATTTCATGAATATAAAAGATTAGGATGGGACAAAAAGTAACAATTCTTTTAGTTTGACTAAAACTTAAACATCTGAATCTACCTTGATTGCAGGGGCCGATAACTTCCATTTTCATCTGCAAATAAGAGGAGTGTGTTTAGTGAGTCAAATCCATGACAATTTTTTATTTATAGAAACTAGAGTTGTAACAGAATCAGATTCTTTATAATGGAGTATTTGACAAACTATTCAGTGATTATAATTGCAATCAATGTGACAGTTGGAGACGCATTTGAATCAAACAATACAATGTTCCTAACAACTGAATACAAGTGCATTAAATATTATGAAAAAGAAATAAGATTGATTTCTTAAGATGCTTTTACCCTTTGCTTGACAACGCTTTTCTACACTTTGAACATTGAAATGCTATGGGAAATAACAAATGCTCGTTTCAAATGCCATGAAAAACATAATGAATTGGTTACATGGTTTTCAACAAGCATCCCCTTAATTAATACACCATCTCAATTAACTGAAGGCTACTAAATATTTTTTCGATTCAGCCCCTGCAAAATGATCAATGGCAGTGTCAAAACAATGGGATTAGTCTACAGGCGTGCATATGGTTATTCGGTTCAAATTTGGAGATTTCATTTACCAACCTAATCAAACCATTTTACTTTATAACCTAACATAATCGAACTGGTTCTATTAATAGTTCGATTATTAATCACAAAAACATAAAATCATTGTACAATACAGAAAATATTAAGTATGATATAAATTAAACGTCACTTGTTGGTTTGGTTGGAGGACCACCAAAACTTGCTTAAAATGAAACTAACGATAAAGACATGTACAAATATCACTTGTTGCTAAAGTCTAAGAGACCATATAGAAACTTATTCAAAACTCAAACCCATACTACACATAAATATACACACATTGAACATTGTTTAACAACCAATACGCATCCCTTTCAATTATAGAAATTTCCAGCTATTGTACATATCTTCAATCTTGTAATGTTTCCACAGCATGCCACATTATACAAAATTAGATAGTGGGTAAAAGAAGTAATGTTAGACTGTAATGCAACCGATTAAAATTCTCTTGGTATATCTTTAATCAATTCCTCATTTTGAACTGCATTTAATTGGGATAGAATGAATAACAACAACACCCACTTCACCAATATCAGACACAGAATTTCAATTTTCAACTCCCTCCATGGACAACCATCCCTTCACACCATTGTCTATCCATATTTAGAAACTATGTCAAGTTATTGAGCATCAAATCAATTTCACTAAACCAAAATTCCCAATTCACCCATTGCTGATACATATATGAGCAAAGCATCAATTCGTTCTTCAAAATTGAATTCATCAGTTACTGCAAATAAGAACAGAAAACCATTTCCATTTCCACCAAAATCAAGCACTCACCTTTGCCCGGTATGAACACCAGACCGCTCCCACTGCTGAAATTCACATTTTTGTTGTAGCTCTGCAACAAGCTCGCGCTGAGGTTGGCTTCGGCGGCCACGGACTCCAAAGTATCATTCGGCCGGAGAGGGTAAGTGATGAACAACCCATATTCCTCTGAAACCGCACTATCCCCGCAAGAGCAATTCACGGTGACGTTCAAGGTCCCAGTATCCGGAATCCGATTCGGCTCGTACGCGTTAAACGCCTGGATCCACGACGCTGTTGTCAGGTTCGAATAGTCAATTTCTGCTACCTTGTCGTAGGTGTCGCCTTTTTGAATCGGGTACGAGAAAACGTGACCCAGAAACTCTCCATTGATGCAGTCGCAAGAGAACGGGACGCGGACTCGAGCACCTGCCTCTACGCTGTCCTTGCTGGGCAGTTCCGGGTTGTAGAGCACGATGGTTTCAGGCGTAGTAGAGCCCAGAACCTCGCCGACGAAGGTGAGATTCGAGCCCTGCCACATGTAGTACGATGCTAAAGCGAGGTCACATCGTTGTGGACACTTGGATTCAGCTACAGAACAAACGAAGACGAAGACGGAGAGCCACAAAAAGAAGCAAAATTTTGTGCTCATCGGAACGGAAATCGCAGACCCAGATGGAGATTTTGGGGATGAAGAAGACCCAGAAGTGAAAAATGATGGAAGAGAGAGGTGTTTGATTGGTAGAACCAGTCTGTTTTGAATTGAGGACCGTTGACTGGTACTGTTGAGTTTAAAGAAATGAAGAAATTGGAGATACGCTGGTGGAAGAAGATGAGTTGTAAAGATATGATTAATTAAGCAAGCAAGAACAAATCATAAATGTGGTTGTGTTGTCTGTAGAATTTAGAGAGTTCAGTTGGTAGGAGGAGGCCAATAAATTCCCGCGGAGCTCAGTTATAGGGACAAAGTCAACTACGTTTCTTTGAAAGTTGAAGAAGAGCCTGTGGAAGCACAGTTAACTGTAATAATAGAAATATAAGTATATTTGATTCAATTGAAAAACTAATAGTTGTGCTAAAGGGTTTAAGTGATTTAAATTGTTTTTATCGTCTCGGGTTTGAGCTTCTCTGATGACGGTATGAGATGTGTTATTTGGGCTGAATTGATTTTGGGAAATGCTAGGTGAGGTGAGGTTGATTTGGTGTGGAATGAGGGTTGAAATGGAGGCATTTGCGTTGGATTGTATCGTCGGTCAAGTTGAAATTGGAACAACGTACGAGAAAGGGTCAATGGTTGTCGCTGGCCTGCACTGCACTTCTCAAACCAGGAAAGGTCCAAACGCACTTTGTACGGAACCCATCCTTGGGCTAATTGCTTTGCTAATGGTGTAACTATATGAAACCTTGGACTTCTTTGTAGTCATTTAAATTGGGCCTGCATCATAAAACTGAGTCCAAGCCCAAACTTGCCTTACCCATTACAGCTAACTTGTATTTTTTTCTCTTCTAACTACGAGACAACTAAAGTGGGCTTGCGACCAACACCTTTGAATTATGCTACAGTTAAATTAATTAATTTTTATTCGAGTTGGAAAAGACCACAATAACGACAGAACTCTCCAAATTAAGTTTTAACGCAGCTACATAGTCTGATATTCGAACTCAAGACCAAGGTTCCGAGTTACCAATACGAAAACTCGCCCCATAACTTTTATTTTATCCTCCAACTTGTCCCTACTGGAGTTGCACCAGAAAAATCAAAATCTAAAAGTTAAGAAATTAAATACGTATTTACAAATATGTTTTGATCATCATTTGGAAGATGGTGTAAAAATAAGGGACATTATGGTGTTTTATGCACAAAAATAGTTTTTAATATCTGGTTTGGAAATGAAAATTGTTATTTATTTTTTTATATGTATAACAACTGTGAAAAGAGCATAAATGGGCTACATAGTAAACTGGGTAATGTGTTAAGGCTAGGACTTTCACTACTAACAAGTAAATTTTGTTATCAAGGCTTGCATAGTTGCATCCTATGTTGATGTGTGGCTTAAAGAAACATGTTGCTATGTGGTGGTTGTGGTTGTGGCTGTGGTTGTGGTGGTGGTGGTGGGGGAGGAAAGTAGAAAAAAAGGATCTCCAACATGGTATTGCAAATGAGTTGAACAAGTAGCACTCTAGCTAGCTTAGGTAGTAGTAGCAAACTAGCAATATTGCTCAACTCAATCTGAGCCCAACAGATAGAATGTCATAAAACAGATTCAGAGAATGTCTCACAAGTGGGTTGACCAATTTTTGGCCATTTCTTTCTTCTTTTGCAACACTTTTAAATCCCACAATTGCAAAGATTAGAAGTTGTTCAACTTATCACTCAAGTGATGATATCATGAAAACCTACCTCAACATGCTTTTCAAATATATGCCTCACCCAACCCTACTTGTTACTTTGAAAATTAGTATATTAATTTGTTCATTCCACAAAATCTTCAACGGGAAATGAGTATTTTATATATCATTAGTCCATATATTTTTTTACATCAGTACTGTCTATTATTATTTTTTTCATGAATTTGTTGAGACACTAATTATGCATGAATTTTTATCAATGCCATTATGATAAACTAGTTAATATCTTTTGAATTTTTAGTAACACTAGTTTTTCCTCTCTCTTGCATTCAAAAAAAAAAAATTCCTCATAGTTTTTCTTTTCTCTCTCAATTAAAGTTTACGACTATGAGACCTGCTCCAAGAGCATGTGCCCATAACACTTGACTGAGAGCTCTCGAAACGCAACTCCGCGGACTCTACTCCCGCATGAAGGAGCTAGCTAGCACGTGAGCGCGAACGGGAGATTAAGGTGGCACCAAATGCCACCTTGACACTCGAGTAGTGGACATCTATTCGTTATAAATTCGTCACAAACGATAATTAGCAATGAGATTCATAATATTTACGCCATAATTATCGATGTCCGTGGTAGATTTCACCTTTTCTTGTATTGATTGTTGTTCCACTAACATTGTACCTTGGTGATGAAAATGATTTAATATTGTATATGAATGGTACACCTCTTAAATTCTACAAACATGCTCCACGTTTTGTTGTGTGAGCCTATCTACTTATCAATGAATCATAACACGGAACATTTAACTTAAAAAAACCTCAATCGATTAATACTAATAAGGTGCCAAACAATACTGTTCAATACGTAGATCCATATTGAATTCTGACCAAATTTCCACTAAAATTGTAGCATGTAACATCCTTTAAGAATTGCGTAGCTCACACTTCTAAAAATGGAAACCGAAATTAAGACAACATCGGTTATATATAGACGTGGTGGCCAAAAGTATACAGTATTTAAATAAGAAAAGGACACATATGGGCCAAGTCGAAAAACCAATTTTTCTACCATTCAATTTGAACCAAAAGGCAAAAACAAAACAAAAGAAACATAAGCAATTGTTTGGTGAGCAACAAACAACATGCGTTGATGTTCCAAGCTGAATCCAAAATTGTTCCTTCCACAAACATTGGTTTCGTATATATTGGAGTTTAATGTTCCCCACAGGTTGCCTCTCCATTGATGGCATGAAATTCCAAACTATCTTTAAATTAGATTGCACGATTCAACACGAACACGACACATTTAGTAATTGTACGTGTTGCACAGCTCGTCAAGAACACGACAAGATGAAAAACACGAACACATACACATTTAACACTGTACAATAACTAATTAAATGGGTCGTGTCAATCCAACACGGCCCAATATATTCCGGATGATAGAACCCAACATGTTTGACACAACACGACCCAACACGTTTGACACATCATTAAAAATTAATTTACAATTATACTTTTAAGTATGTGTTGGGTGAGTCATGTGTGTGTTTTGGAGACTCAACACGAACACGTCACAATTACGATATATGTGATACCAAACATGCTAATTTTGTGTCGTATTTGTGCTGTATAACGACACGAATTGCCACCTCTAATTGGAATAGATCCTTATAATTCACACGTCGTAATTGTTATTTATATAATGAAAAATACAGTAAATTACCTTTGAGTTGTGTTTGATTCATTCAACTAGAAGAAAAGAAGAAGGCATAGAGGTCAAAACAAAAGCTGAATAGAAAACATTAAAAAAGATTAGCCGACCATTTATTTTATGATATAAATTGAGTCTATATTGACAATGAATGGATGATAATGTTTTTGACTTGTGATTAGTATTTAATTAGAACAAAACCATGCGCCTATTATTGGGCTTTTATTTTCCACCAGACTAATCAAGTGCGTCGGTTAGCAATGTACATTTGACCTTTTCTTAGGACCATATTGCCCACCACATTTCTTGACCCCAACACAGAAAAAGTAAGGATACTTTTGCCATTACAATATAATTAATGTTCCAAGTCATCGCCACCTTCCCATCAAAGTTTTCACATATGAAAAAGCTGTGCCATACGATGAAGATCGGACGGTGGAGAGAGATGTGAATGTGTGATGATATGACAAATATGGATTGACAAATTTCGGTGCACAAGGACAGAAACAATATTAGGTGTGCACAAAAATATAGTAAAAGAAAAAAATTGGAGCAACAAGTTGTCCATATAAATGAAGAAAGCTACAAGCAAGCCTTTTAGGCTCACCTTTTTCCCATCTGTCTCTCAAGTCTCAAAGCTACTATAGTTCCTCAATATTGTTGCTTCTTGATAGCGAAGACATGAATCACTTTCGCTTCTGTCTCGTTGCTGTTTCTCTTCTTGTTCTTTTGTTTGCTCCAAGAATTCACGCCGCCGCCGCCGCCACCAGCTTTGCCACCAGAAACCACCACCACCAACGACAAGATTTTCGTCCGTTGGCGGGTGGTGGGCACTCCTCAGCTACAGAGTTGGAGTCTGAGATGCGGAGAGTTCCAACAGGCTCCAACCCATTGCACAACAAGAGATAGCGGTTTAAGGTACTTGATCTTCTTGAGGCCTCACGTTCGAGCCTTCAAGTTCTGGTATTGATGATAAAAGAAAAACAGGTTAGATATAGCTAGGCTTACAATAGTTGTGTTTTGATGATTTACATATGTTGAGAGAATTGTAGTTAAACAGTTTTAGCTTTAAGTTAATTTATATGTAGAGAACTAGAGATAGATCCATCTTTGTTTGATTTGTACAGAAGTTAAACAGAATATATATTTTACAATATTTGTTTTGCTCAATGGGTTCCAATGCAAATTCTCTTCCACCAACTATCACCACAAAAAAAGGTGGATGTTTATGGTAATATGGTTGACGATGCAAAACTGGTTATCAGTGATATGCAGGAGCTGATGTGGGTACATAGAAGAGAATGAATACAAATTACAAAGTGTAGATAATATGTGATGATCTCTACACAGAAATCAAGAATTTGACCCATGATTCAAAATCAAATGATTGAACCAGCCAGTTGTTGCTGATATGGGTTTTAAATTCTCGGTATATATGGACAGTATATAGTACCAGTAGCAGTAGTAGTAGACAACAGTGCTGTCATGAATATGATGATGATGATGATGATGATGATGATGATGACTGGTGTGTAATGATATCAATACAGGGTTGGGTTATAAGCTCAGCTGGTCCCCAAGACTAGCCTAGCTGGTTTAAATTCTCTTTATTTCATGCAACAACCCATATATATGTGCAGTTAATTAACATATATTATTAAAGTAACATGGTTTATTGACAATATATGTAGAAGGTTGTTGCTGTCCAATATTGGCAGAAGGATATAATTACATTACAAGTACACAACCTCACATGAGATCATCAGAGCTGGACTCATCATCTCCTCTGCTAATTAATATTTGCCATCAATTTGCTGCTGAAACATATGCATATATGTATGCATACATGTGAATATACAGTGATTAATTGCAGAGGAAAAAAAAAACAAAGTGGTTGGTTTGTGAGTGAGAGAATAGGTTAGTGTGATGTGTGGTGTGGTCCACTGATAGCCAAGTGCACTTACTGTTTGCACCACCAGGAACCAGCTATTGCCTTGAGAGAGCCTTGAGCCTTTGCCTTTTACATGTGGTGTTGTACATGTAACTTTTTTTTTCCTCCTTTCTATAGTGTTAACTACATTATTACATTGTTGAAATATATGAAGCAAAACACTTCCATTTGTTATCAAGTTGTCACCATGTTCAATATATATTCATATGACTGAGAAATGACACATACATTAGGTATGCTGGTTTGATCAAAACTAACAAGGAAAACAAGATATATACGACGAATCTATCTATATAGCTCGATCTTCATTCGTATACATATACGTATGTATTCACAGCTTGTAATCTAAACCAGCACCATATTTCCAAGCCTCGAGATACCTCTTCCACTGATACTGCATCCGCTTTGGAAATGTATTCAACAATGGCCTGCTATCCAGAAGATGCATGAATACATAGATCATATGAAGTAACTTAATCAAATATATGTAACATCATTAATTACCTAATTACAGGTTCAGCAAAGGTTGAGAGCAACGTATAATAGCCCAGCATAAAGAAATGTACGGACCAGTCAAGAAGAACTGGTATACCAACCTGAAAGTGCATTGCATCATTAATAACAGAGCTGATTTTCTAGTGTTACATTTAATGTTGGTCGTATACTCATATGTACAAGGGCACATTTGTAAAGGGATAAACATATCGCGAAAGTGAAGTTTTAGGCTTTTAAACTATATATATTTGATGAGGTGAAGTTGTAATTTTACCTGCTGGAATATTGATGGAATAATTTGAGGTTTAGTAAGCATAACTAGACCTAATGTCTTGGCAAGAGGACCAAACTGTATAACATCCTGTACATTACAGCATAATAAGGATCCGGAGAAGATGAGTATAACAATAATTAATATATTAGCAAGTTCAAGGTTCAATGATCCGATAGAAAGCAATATCAGCAGAAACAACCTGAAGAAACGGTCTAAGCACTGGATCCCCCAACCTCTGGCGAATGTAACATAATAACATCATTATTAGAAAGCAAAAGAAAAAGGCATAATTCTCTTTCAGCTTAATCTGTTTTGGGAGCTTACGTACCTGCATGCACTGGAAATTAACATGAAGGAGGTCACTAACAAAATCTGGTGGAACATTAGACTGCTGCTTCGCAGACATTGCCCTTTGAAACAACCATGAAGCACTTAAGTTGGGCTGCAATTGCAAACACAAATTAATTTTGTTTTACAGTATGATCATACAAGCTATATATATATATATAACCGCTGAGCCTAGCCACCCACCATGTATGGATTCAGCAGGGACAAGCTATCTGCGTCGAGAAAATTGCCATCAATTGCTTCGTATATTCCTTCATTTTCAAGAAACAGAAGAAAAATGTATGTAATTTCGTTGCAGTGATGCTAGAGCCACATGAAACATTTTCTCACTAGGTTGTAATCAGAGTAATTTATTACAAATACCAACCGTAGAAAGGTACGGTTCTTATCAAATCATTATATGTAAATGGTTTCATTTTCGGACACATACTCAACACATCAATCTAACATACCAGTTGACAATCTCCCAAGGTGCCTAGTCAAGCTCCCAAAGCCACCAAAAGAAACAGGTGACTGTATGCCGCTAGCATCACCAAACTGCAAAGAAATGATTTTATGAGAGACTTTTATTCCCTTAGATTAACTGAAATGAGTTGGATGCATTGAAAAGGTTAACTATAAAACACCTGTAGAACACGATTAAACGCAGCTGGCAATGGACTGTCGGGTCAATTGTCCCACATTAACAATGAAACAGTGTCAGATTTGTAGACAATGATTACCTGATATTTCAACTAAGATAAGTAGACACTTCCAGATGTATTCAACAGTGATAAAACAAGAAACAAAATCCACCTGAACATATGACTGCATGTCATGGGAATTGAATAGTTCGCATTACATTACTACACAGTAGATGAGTAATTCTATTTCCATGAACTTATTTGATTGGACATTTACGAAGGGTACAAGTCCAACAGGAAAAAAAAAAACTGGACTACCATGTGATTATAATTATATTGTAAGAATAGGAAAAAACTGTTTACTTCAATAATAATGTAACCATTACCTGCCTTGATATGTAGGGAAAATGCCATATATGACTCTCAGTATCTCTAGATCATCAAGAAGGACTCCCTACACAGAGAATGAACTTAAGAGGCCATCACAAATCAATTCCAACAAAGAAAGGAATGGATATAAATAGCAGATGGCTACACAAAAAGAATTATGCATAGAAACTTTGAGAGGCTTTAGAGCCTTTTGTATACAAAGCAGTCATGTAGGGGCCAAAAACATGAAGTTTGTGTGTATGAATTGGCAGAAGAAAAAACTTGCATGGTTCTAAGGTTGCAACTTGGTTTATCCAGAAAACCAAAAACCACAAATTTTGATCCTTTAATTTCCCAAGATTTGTGGTTTTGGTTTTCTGGATAAACCAAGTTGCAACCTTAGAGCCAAGCGAGTAGAATGCTGACTTCTAGAATATAGACTAGAAATCCAAAAACTAACCTGATACTGAGGCATCAAGTCCCAGTATTCTTCTAATAGTTCTTCCAATTTTGGGCATTGTGCTTGAGGATCCACATAGGTAAACATATATGTAGTACGATCCAAGGGGCCTGAACCAGCAGGAAATGCCTGTGAAATGTTTAGAGCTGAAAAGCACAGTAGATTCATTGATGTAGAAAGTTAAGTTACCTCCCAGAAATACTGTGCTACAGAGTTCCCTACTTGTTTTACTGACGAGCTACTATAAATGACATCACTCTTGGTGTTGTCCTTGAAACCACGAGCACAAGAGCCAACGACAAGGCAAATGCCATCTGGCTTCCTTCCACGTCTTATCTATGGATCATAGCATATGGTACCAATCACGAAACAGTTTCAGAGGTTGAATACACCTAATTTGTAACAGACACTTGTCTGACTCTGTGTACGCATGTGCATGGGAAACGGTTAATCTTGTGTTACATCATATATGAATGAGAATGAAAAAACTTACCTGCTTTACAATAGGTGAGAAATTTCCCATAGCATCAATGATAAGACGCGAGGACAAAATGTTCCCTTCAGCAAGTTTTAGGACCTATGGAGAAAACCAGTGATGCACATATTTGTCAAGACTCAAGAACCTAGTGACTTAATAGCAACTACTGATCATATAAATATATGATATGCTTATGATATTATCACCATTTTCTTTTAAGCACTGGGATTGTAATTCCTTACCAACATTGCTTCCTCTGACATACCTTTTTTTTTCTGAGACCATTATCATTCTTACTCTCTACAAGATCCATAATTATTTTTTATTATAGCTACTTAGTCTCCAAAGCCTTCATCTTTACATTATTGTTTGTCCAGACTGCTGCTTTAGCACTACAGATTAATTTCTGTCCTATAACTTTTATCCATTTAGTCAAACTGAAGCTAAATGCTTGTCTTGTCGCTAGGATATATTAGTATGACCTATCAAACTTACACATTGCACCAGAGCTTGCCATTTATTACACCTTTATGCAAATGAAAACCTCAACCAATTGAGATGCCATAATTTTCTTTGTATGTGTTCGTGAACTTACTGCTGCATCATCATATACACGAATATTGGATACACTGTAGCCCTCAAAGATGACTCCACCACGAGAAACAAAACGTTCCTTCATTATTTCTATAAGCTTTGCAGGTCTGTAATGAAATATAAATGAAAATCAGAATGATATGTCCACCACAAGAAACAAAAAGTACATATAGATGCTTAGCAGGTCAATAATGATGGATACATTAAAATCTTGAGGTATAAAATTGAAATTTTTGCAATTGTGGGAATAATAAATTAATATCTGTCGCTAAAAGAAAATGAACTAAAGAAGAATCAAAGGCTCAAGGATCACTTTACTTTAAATAATAAGATGAGACTTATCATTCTTTCTCTCTAAATGAAACAAATCTTTTGGCTTCAGTATAAATGCTGTTTTGCATCACCGACAAGAAAGTTTCAACTTTCCTCCCCTTCTCCTTTTTCCCCTAAGGCACCTTTGCTAAATTAGCTAGATGATAACATTGGAGTTACTAGTCAAATAGGAGTTGTATATTTCACAAGACTTTGTTTTATGCCATTATCAATGTAACAAACTTGATAACATCACCAAAGTGCATTGCTCTAACAACACGAAAATTTGAACTGGAATTATAAATTAATGTTCAAAGTTCAAACAACCAACAAAGCCTTTAAGGCTTTTCTATTTTTTATTTTTAAATAAACTATTTATATATACATTCATTAGAAATATAAAGGATGTGATTGAGGATAACTTACGAAACACCAAGATTAAGAATATCTTCAACCCAGATCTCGCCCTTCCCCTCAAACCCACATCTGTTCTGCAAAATTAATCACATCCATAAGAAATATTCCTTCCATTCCAAAATGGGTGTCTAATTTCTCTTTTCTTTTCTTTTTTACTAACAATTAGTTACTGGTGTACTTTCTCCTATATACCCCTATGAGCATTTAGTATATCAAACTCAAATGTTTCTAACTAGTTTATCTTAGGGAAATTAATGTTATTTTACGTACAACTAACTTGCTACAAAAGAAATTGAACATTCATTTTAATACAGAGGGAGTAAACAAATAAGTCTGGCATACAGCAGTATAAGCAGTTGGATTTTTGGCATAACTATGCATCTTACAAATGCCAGATGGCAAACCCTTTATGCAAAACTATGTAGGTAAATTATGTCAACAAGTAGTTTTGTATAGATATTTTGAATATCTCAAAATTTCTATGGCCCTTGCTCGTATTTTCAGTTATGAACTCGTGGACACAAACATAAGAGTCACAATCTCACAACTAGTTGATTGGTTCATGGCTTAAGACACGACATAAGTTTGTGAGTGTCTACGATGATAGGTTTGTCTTTTCGATCACTTTTGGGGGCAGTTTTAAATATGTTGGGGAATTGATAGACTAATTCTGGATATAACCAGCAGAGTTCACGCAACCGAGCATATATTTTTTTTCTGAACAAAGAACATTTGTAAATGTATGAAGGTTGAGGACTTACTGGATTGAACCTTGCAGCGGTAGCTTGTTCAATGTCATCTTCTTGTAGAATCCCAACTTCTACGAGTTCCATTAGCTCCTTCCTTGAGATATTCCATTCTTGTTCTCTCTAACCATTGAATATCAGAATATAATCGAAACAAGTATTAGAACAATTGATCACATCAATCCAGTCCTCCAAGCCAAAAACTAGAAAGAACTACACGGTACAACATACCCCCTTAAGTACATTCCTCTCAAGAACCCCAACTCGAAGACCTTTGCAACTCAAAGCTGCGGCAATGAAAATTCCCAAAGTACCTCCACACACTAACACATCAAATGTATCCACTGCCTTGTCAGCGAGTTCAGATTGACTAAACATGCCCGGAACACTCGAAACTACTTGCTGCGGTTTTTGCTGAGCTGAACAATAGATGCAATTCAGATAACCAACACACTGAAGAACTTTAAAGCCCTAACAGAATCATCCATTTCAATATCTAAAAGCAGGCAAAGATTCAATCAACTGACATGACCTCTACCTGTTTGATCAGAATAGATAGAAGACCAGACTTGGTCCAGCCTCTTCAAGGCAGTATATGAATATGCCCCACCAGCACCACCAACTTCTCCACTCACAGAAATGCTCTCCATTATCCTCTACAACAATGCAACATAGTGAAGCAACCAAAAAATTGATGCTTCATTTGCCATTATACTAATCAAATTTTCACCATCCTAGATGTCTAAGGACAGAAGAGATTTCAATTAAAGAAGAGGGTACCTGGGTTCTTGATGGAGCATCTTGTGTTTGTACGGACATCCTGCAACAAGCTCTGCTTCTCTTACTTTTCCTGTGGAAAAGAGTACTCTTCATCGATGGGTGGTGCTGAGATTGAGGCACTCCATTGATGGGTCTAGGCTGAAAAAGCTGAAGCACCACCATGGTATCGAGAAAATGCTGACCCAGAAACAAAGTCCACACCTTTACTCTGAAATTTATCGTTAAAGCAGCAGCATTGAATCACCATTACAGATGAAAAATGCGTACCAGGACTCGACACGTGTTGAACTACCAAAACTGCCTCTGTCCTTACCTTTTACAAGTGATATTGAAAATAAAAATTGGAACTTGCAACCGAGAGACTCGGTTTCCGGTCAAAACGAAGGAGTGACCTGCGGGTGAGGTGTGAAGGTTACCTACAGGTGACTAGATAAGGTTCATCATGTCATGTACAACAACTAGATAAACCTCTGGTATGTCAAGGGTTTAAGAAGCTACTCACTCACACTGTCTGGTCTTGCTCTTGCTCTTCGATTTCGTCTCTCAAGGATTAAATTCTCTCTCTTTTGCTGGGGATACAAGCTGTATACTCTTCAGGTACAATACCCATGATTTTATTTCTCTGCTCATTGCTGGCTGTAGATTTTTTTTTCCTTCCTTGCTGTATGTTTGTGTTTAGTTGCTGAGAAAACGGTGGAAATGGGATGAAAATGCAGACTTGATTTCTGTTTGTGTATTTATGTCTTCGACGGTCCCAAAATTTTGATTTTGATGGTAGGACCTAGAACTTGCTTCCTCGTCACTGTCAGCTCTCTATAAAGTCCCACAGGAGGTTCGATTCAGATCTTTCTTT
>JAYMTF010002971.1:0-16485 GCA_036897485.1 Pelargonium nanum | reverse complement strand
CTTCAGGAGGAATTTCACTGCTCAAGCTGTTGTTTTGGAGATAAACTTCTTTGAGAAAGCTTAAATTTCCAAGCCACGAAGATATCGACCCAGCCAGATTATGCGATTGTAGGTCTATTACAGTGACTCTTTGACGCCTACGACCACATGTAACGCCACTCCACTGGCAGAAATGGATGGAGTTGTTCCATGAGCTCAACGCCCCGAGAGGGTCATCAGTAATGCTCGCCTTGAACGCAAGCAAGGCCAACCGATCAGTCTCGTTGCTAGGAGATGAAGAAGAGGCCGAGTTAAAGCAAAAGAAGATGGTAAGAAGATAGAATAAGGAGAAACATGAAGAAAATAGTTTGGAATCCATTGTTCAAATGGATTGACAAGTAGTAGTTGATACTTCTGATATGGTTTTGTTAACATATATAAAAGGTTTTGATATAATATCTTGAAGAGAGTTGAAACAATATGATCCAGTGGAAACACACTTCTTTGTCAGAGAAATATGAGGCCATGAATGTCCTATGGTTGTTTGATAGTGAATTTGGTTTCATCATTTGTGATTCCTATTGCTTTCTTTTCCAAGAAGATGACAAATATTAGACCCACCATTCCATGAGGCCATGTGTGTATGGGCCAACAAGTCTTACATGAAAGCAAAATATTCCAAATTTTGGTAACTGAGTCGACATGCAAGTTGACATATAGGAGAAGACTCTTTTCGGGTCAATGTGTTCACTTCAGCTCAATCAAATGCAAGATTGAGAAAGTTATTGTTAATGTTTCTCGGTCGACATAATTTGAAGTCCGTAACCACTTGATATGTTCATCAGCCAAAACTTTTGAGTTTTGAGTCAAGTATTAATATTAGTTTGGTTTGAGGCTAGTGACTCAGATGTGTTGCCTCCCTTTTTAGTCCAAGTCCAAGACCCGTTGTGGTATCAGGCCTGCACGTGGAGCATTGTTAATGTATCTCATTTTAAAAGAATGTAAAGTCTGTATCCACTTGATACACAAACTGAATTCTTCACTTATCATCTTAAGTGTTTTGGGGTTGGAGTCTAATTTGGGACATCGATCCAATCTCTATATCTCAACATTCTGATACATTAGCTTTCACAAACCATATTTTTGTGGCAACCACAACTTTATGATGATTTAGGGATACCAAGTTTACATTATATATGAGAATTTATTAGCCCAGCCCAACTTTATATATGACAATTTTAATTCTTGAGCCTTGAAAAACTTCAAATCAACTAAACTATAGGGTCCATGAAGAGAAAAAGATAAAAACTCAGCTTCAAGACTTTGATGAATTATTTACAGTTTTATCCATCAAATCTTGTCCTCCATTGTCCTTTGCTGATCAAAACCTCCATCTCCAATCCCACAGCTTAGCTTGGCTTCTTGTCAAATCTCAAGTGGCAGTAAAAACCCAAATAAGACTGTTAATATTGGTCCCTTCATCTTCATTTTTTGCTTTCATTAATCTTTCGAAGCATTATTCCTTTACTACTCAGTATTCTTCGATTTATACTAATATCTGAGACGCAACAAAACTAGTCAAAGAATGTCACGTTATTCACTAATACTCCTTATACTCGTACTCGTTTTATTGAATTTGTGGTTCATTAAAACTACCTCTTAGTAGCGAGAAAGAATAGTTTAAAATAATCTTGGATTAAGATCAATAATGCACCAAAATGAGCATATATACGATTTGTGACAAAAACTTCTTTGACTTAAGAAATTACCATATTGTCCAAGATGGAAATTTTTTAAGAAGCAACTATTTATGAGATGGTCCCATTACCACCTACCTACCATCATATTTTTACCTCTTCACATAAAACATCCAAAACACAACCATAGGAGGAGACCCATAAAAAACTCACAAATAAACCCTAAAAAGGCAAGGACAAAAACAAAGAAGCAATCCATATCAGAAGCTCTAAAATGGAAATCAAGAACCCAATGTCTGCTCACACCCACTAGTGTGCTTTTTCATAAACAAACAACATAAAAGAAAAAAAGGACACAACTTATGATCAAGTACTGAGAAACCACAATTATGCAAAAAACAAAAAAAGAAAACCCTAACCCTAGCTTAGATATAACAGTTAAAGAAGGTGGAGGAGACTTCCATCCTTTAAAGTTGTTGGATTCTTTAAAATCTTTTAGTTTTGTTTAGGGAAGTCAATACCCGAACCTCTAATCCATTGCACCATTTGGGAAATGCTTAGGGCTTAGCTGCAACTTTAGCCATAAAACAAGACACCAAATTAGCAGAAAAGAAGATCATGTAAGGTGCGCTCTTGACTTCTCTCCATTTCTGTCTTCTATAGTAAGCCGATATTCCTTGCCACCTTAATTGGGGTTCTTGATTTTCCTCTTCTTTTTCCTTCGGTTAAATACTGCAAGACAACGCGTATATATATAAGTCGAGTGATCGAAACAAACAAGAAGATCTACTATCGAAGTTCAAAGTTAGAAGATCAGCGAATAAACAGAGGGAACACCTAGTTGCATAAACATCATGTGTTAACAGATGATAATAATTAACTTGAATTATGTGTGTAAGCAAATGCATTCACACGTTAATGAGAGTGAAAATAGTATGAGCCTATGAGACTAAGCAATGAACGTGATGACTTGCAAAACTAAGCATAAAGGAAGAAGCTAGACACAAACAAATTAGAAGAACAATGAAAAAATTGTAAACTGATTATCGAATGTAGAAGTCAAACAAGATGAGAGATTTAAGCTATGCAAAAAGTATACATTCGACGCGATGGCATGTTATTAACAACTATTTAACATGCAAGGTGTAACTAGACAATGTAGTGCATTAAGGTTATCACAAGAATCTCACACGCGAACAAATACATACTAAACAAGCAGTGAACATGTTATATACAATTATCTTATGTGCAAGTCGACAGTCGTAACTAAAATATGCCAATTATTATCATAAGGATCTCATATATAATATAATATATAAATACATATATACATACATATTAAACAAGCAGTGAACATATTATTTATAATTATTTAGATCTCACATGTACATCTAAAAAGGTTTAAGTATTCAAATACAAGAATTGCATAAACAAATGCACCTAGAAAAAATGTACATGAACATGCATCAATGTTCGTCTAAATCTCAAAATACGTCACGTCAACAATTTTTATGCACTTAAGTGTTCTTGGCAACTATTAACATGCAAATTCAAACCAAACAATGTGCGAGTGCATTAAAAATAGCGTAACAATCTCATACGTACCTACGACTTAAGTTGTAGGGATTCATGCCGTCTCGCACGACAAAGAAGCCTTGATCCTATCCACAGTGCAAGCAATAAGATTGTTGACCGTTGCCACAGAGCCAAGTGAAAGCTTAGCTGTTGGCACAGAATCAACCAAAATCTGAAATGCAACAGTCAAGAGAGACCCTCCACCAGACCCATGCTGTTCACCAATGCCTCCACCACTAGTTCCATCCGGAAGAATCGCAAAACCCGAGGGAAGAAGAGCAACATAGTCAGGATCTCCACCGTTTAGTACCACATTCATCGCCACGATATCAACGGGCGCGTAAATTACTAGAGAACCAGTTGGGTCTGTACAGCTCTCTTGCAAGATCAGCATGTTGCTTTGGCTTGAATTTGCGCTCTACAACAAAGTATACGCAAAAATATATTTTGAGATTTGAATTTGATTGAGATTGATGAGCAAATGTGTAGAGAATGGAATTTACGTTTACTCGGAGGAGAGAGACGCAATTTCCTGTGTCTCTACCATTAGCAATATGTGCCATTTCTTGAACAACACCTCCATTTGAAAGAATGTCCCACTGAAACACAAGGAAATTTAAGTAGCAAAATTAGATGTGTGTTCCATAACATCTACAATACATAAATGTATGCTCTAAATAACCTTTCAATATTGTGAAGTTTTTTTTTTTTTTTTTTTGAGGGGTTCAATATTGTGAAGTATTTGTATAATACAAATTATTTGTTAGCAAATATATTTGTAACAGTAAGAATACATAAAAGTATACAATATATATATATATATATGTATGTATGTATGTATGTATTCCTAATCTTAAAACTTTTAAGTTTATTACAACAATATCAATTATCCATAATTTCAGCAAAAATGAAAAGGTTAGCACTCATTTTGGGACACAATGAGTACCCAAAAAATGAAGTATAAATGCATTAATATATTTACAAATCTTTTGACATGCTATGTTATATAAGATAATAAGTACACTAATAAGTACAATGAATCATGTTAACAATGGAAATAGTGTGAACTGACTTTGAAAATGTCTGCACGTTTGTGAACGAGAGCGAAAACACGAATGCCTAGGCAATTTCATAGTTAGTATGCACTTTTTTATGTGTTAGCATGCTTTGTACACTTATTTGTGCAATTAAGATTGCACACCATAGTGCTTCCTTTCTCAAAACACAAATTGTTGTTTGAGAGTAAGCAAGTTCATTTCAAATTACCAATATTTTAAAAAAATAACACTTTGAGATTAGTTTTAAGTACCTCATTTCTTGAGTTTTCGTCACGGAGGAATTCGAAAACTCTCTTTGGAGAAACAGGAAGCCAGAAGGAAGTTGCAGCACTTAGAACAATACCAGGAGGCCTTCCTGGATCATCAACACTCTTCCTAGTCATGACTCTCACATCATCAGCTCCAGTCCCGGACAACGTTGTCCATGTGTGAGCTGTAGATGCACTCACTCCGGCACAAAAGCTTATCACCATTCTCTCCGCCAACTTCAGCATACTTTTCCTCCCTTCCTGGTTCGTTATAACTACAATGCAATAAAAAACGAACATGAGTGTACACGACTCTCGTCATTGTCATATATGTTTATAATATGAAAACGATGAAAATGTCTAGACATTCATGAATGGGCCTGAAAGCTCGAACGTTTAAACATTTTCACTAACGAGAGGACAACATAAGTAACTTTAGTTGAGAATGATTGTGAGTAAAATGTTCATTTCATTACCACCAATGTCATTAGTAGGAATGTTTGTTGCCATAGCACTTGCAAGCCTCTCACATTGGCGATCCAATGTAGCAATCCAACGTTTTGCACCAAAAGCATGGCCTGAGCTAACTAGTTGCTTGTAAAGTGTGTGAACTCCTCTGTCGTCCACTTCCACATTCTCCACCCAAGTGACCTAATCAAATAACAAAGCAAAGAAATTCAAACATATTAAGCCTATACTTAGAAGAAAATGAAACATTTCATTTGTCCAAAACTTCTATAGTTCATGAGTGATCGGGAGAAAATTTTGTGCTTACCTTAGAGTAACCGTTGGGCATTTCTTGAACTAAACATCCCGAAGGCCTTCTCCGGCATCTCACACCCGGACTAGGACGTAAATTGTCGAGGGACACATCAACAACAGCCCATGTCCCATCGGCGTGTTGCTTGCAATACCTTACGAAATAGCTCTCTCGAGTTGGGACAAGCGGTGAAGGAACTTGGAACTCAGCTTGCATCTAGAGTTGATATCACAAGATTCACAAGGAAAATAAAATAATTAGGAATATTGATTGCACAAATATGAATACAAACAGTAAAAACAGTGTACGTAGACTGACTATGAAAATGTCAAACCGAGCATAGTAGAAAAGCTGTGAAATAAGTAACAACAATGAGAATAATCAATTACCACTTGCAAGGCTCCATTGTAGTTTCCTGCTACACCAGTTGATAGAACCTCAAGTGTCATAGCTTTCGAGACAATGCCTGCAAAGACGGTGGACCATTGACTCTACACACCATAAAAACAACAACAAAATTTTCATTAGGTCACAAAGTACTTAATTTCATTCCAATTGAACAAAATTTTCACGAAAATCAACGATTGAATCTGCGTTTGTGCACTTATCTAATTTTGGTTACGTACCGAGTCCATTAGGATCTCCACAAGGCTAATGTGGTTCATGATCACAACAGCAGTTTCTCTTGAGGCCTCACATTTAAAACCAGCTGGTTTTGGTCCAATTCCTCTTGGAAAGGTCCTCACATACTCATCTTCATTTAGTATTGCAGTTGTGCCATCAAGGTTCATCATCCACAAAGGCTCATTCATCTGAGCCATCCTTATCAACTCCTCCATAGCCGCAACCGCCAGCTCGATTATAATTGGCTTGTCAGCCTCAGTAGGTATGCTGATTGACCTGAGAAGCTCCCCGGGAGCATACATTTGATCGCCTCCTACGCCTCCTGGCTGTCCCCCAAAATTCCCGACCCCGAGCTCTAGCTGGCGAGGCGGGACTGTGGGAGAGAGTAGAGGGAAGCTCCCCACGGGCTTCCCGACATACTTAGCAGCAATTGCTGATATTCGATCAATCTGTCAATTACAACTACAATTAGCTAGCTAGAATAGCATTTTATAGTCACAAGTACCAAATTGAAGAATAACACAACATAATGTACAAGATCTTTTTTTTTTTTCGAGTAATTTGTAAGTATATATACCTCTTCTCTTAGTCGAGAATTTTCCAATCTCAAATGATGTTCATCAAATGACATCTCTCCAATAGCAGTTGGACCTCCACAATTAGGGCACGAGGCATTGCTGAGAGCTTCCCGGTACCTCATGTTATCAGCTCGAAGCTTCTCGTTCTCAGTTCGGAGCTGTGTATTTTCCTGCCTCTCGTGCTGAGTCTGAAAAACACAAAAAAAGTAAAGCACATACATTTAGATTTTGAGAAGAAACAAGTTTGAAACAAGAACCTAAAATTAGCCCAAAATTCAAAAATAGACAAAAAAACGAAGATCTTGATCATAGTATACTAATTCGTAAACATATAAAAAATACTTCACCTTCATACATTTAGACTTTGATCTAAAAAACACAAAAAAGTGAAGCACATACATTTAGATTTTGCGAAGAAATAAGTTCGAAACAAGAACCGAGAATTCAAAAATAGACCAAAAAACGAAGATCTTGATCATAGCATGTACTAAATAGATCAAAATTGAAGATTTTGTAAACTAATTCGTAAATTATAATTAAAAAAACATTTCACCTTCATTTGGGTACGTTTGTTTTGGAACCAAAACTTGACTTGCAAAGGCTCCAACCCTAACTCCCTACTCAGATCCTTCCTTTGCTTGTCATCAGGATGAGGACACTCCTTGAAGAAACTACAAGAACACAAACAAAAAGAAAATTAGATTAACAAAAAAACATATACAAATCCGAAGATAAATTAATAGTAAAATAAACTCTAGGTGCAATAAAATAATTAAACATAACATAACATACGCTTCCATTTCTTGGATCTGATGCTGAGTGTGGCGATGGTATCTTTTCTTCTTGTTGGGACGCTGCTGTTCCTGGTCGTCCCCGGAGGCGGCGCCATCGTGATTGTCGCTTCCCGATTTGCTATCGAACTCTTCGTCCCGTATAATTCTCGCGGCGAGGTCGCTCTCGGAGGTGTTTTGGGGCAAGTCTAGGGGGAGATGGTGGAGCTGGTGACCAAGACTAGCTTGATCCATCATGTTTGGCTGGAACATAGTATTATTGTAGAGATCTTTAAAGATTTTGGATTTGATCCCAAGTAGAGCTTATTGTTTTTCAATCTAAATTAACAATCAAAAATGAGTGCAAAAAAAACAAGCCCCATCCCCCAAAAATAAGTATTAGATCAACACAATCAACAAAA
Source organism: Pelargonium nanum (assembly GCA_036897485.1). Lineage (NCBI taxonomy): Eukaryota > Viridiplantae > Streptophyta > Magnoliopsida > Geraniales > Geraniaceae > Pelargonium > Pelargonium nanum. Next base: position 8,774 of record JAYMTF010002971.1, on the reverse strand, counting down.
CAATTTTAAGGACTAATTACGCGTTTTTTGTTAATACCAATGAGGCGGAAGATAAAAGGGAAACGATTTTTTCATGTGTAAAACGGCGTGTTTTTTTGAATTAGACACTGATTACAAGAAATTGAACATAATAGATTTTTTTTTTTTGGTTGAATAGATCAAGAAGATGGTGTAGTAGTAGACTAGTAGTTAGAGAGAGATGTGAGCACAAACCTGACCAAGAGTGAGTCCAGAAGAAGAAGATCCGAAACCGGCACCGACATTTCCATTCCTTCCGGCCATCATGGACGGCATGTTTCGTGCCGGAATCATGATTCCGGCGGGCATATTTCGCAAACCCAAAACCCTAGAACCTAAAACACCTCTCTCACACTCTCTCTACTCTTATATATATAGGCCAAGAAAATTTTCTTTTTTTTCTCAGATTCTGTGAATCAGAGTGGACTGAGAAAAGGAGCCAAAAAGCTAATGTTATTACAAGTAAAAAAAAAACACACCCAAAATAAAATTAAGGGTCAATATGTTTTTTTTTTACGTACCAAAACCCAAGAAAAACACACGAAAGAGTTGACAATTTTTTGGGTCCTTTTTGGGCAGTACAGACCAAAAATCCAGACGAATATTTCGGAGAAGCCCTCTCGAGCAAACGTTTCCTTTTTTTGCCTCTCTGTATGTGCAGAAACAAAGAAATTAAATCCCATAAAAATCAAATAGCCAAAAAAACTAACCAAAAACCAGCAAAAGAATTAAGGAAACAGTGCAACAACACAACACACCCAAAAAAAAAAGAAGAAAAAAAAATGGTGGGTTGTGTTAGTGAAGTCTAGGGCTTCACATATGTGTATGTATATAATACTATATATGTATATACCTTTGTCTCCGATCAAGGAGGTGGTGGGTGGTGGTTTTGGTGAATCTTGATGAGAGCTTGGTGATGGAAAAAATGGGTTTTGGTGAGTTTAGAGAGAGAGAGAGAGAGAGAGAAGAGGAAGATGGGAAAAAAGTGTGGCAGAAGAGGAAGAGGAGAGGAGAGGAGTTATTGCAGAGCGTATTGAGAGGGTGCAATGGCATTTAATGGTGTGGAGGTGTAATTGCTATCAAGAGAGAGAGAAGAAGAAGAAATAATAGGAGCATTTGTAATTGTAAATTTTTTTTTTTTTTTTTTTGCAATTGTAATATTTGTTAGAGAGGAGAGAGAGAAGTTTTTTTGTAATTGTAATGTTGAAATTGTAATATTTTTTTATAATAATAATATTTTTTTGTATTTGTAATGTTGAAATTGTAATATTTTTTACGTGTGTGAGTTTATTTATTTTTCCATGCCCTAGGAGGACGGTGTTGGTGTAGTATATGGTGCAACGAATGACGGCTACCAAACTCTCTATGGCTACTATAATTTTTTTTGGCTATGGATCTTAAATTTTTACAACTACATATATTGAATATGGGTAAATGGAAGAGCACAAATAAATACACAAGAAAAAATATTTACAAGTATGTTTAAGTGTTTGACGATGTTATTTTCGGTATTTGTTAACGTTTTATAGAATGCTCGGAAATAGTTAAAAGTATAGGTGAATATTGAAAATGATATCGACATATATTGAAATATGTTTGTGAGCAATTTGTTCGTGCATTTGTTTGTGCAAAAACGAAATTTATTTTATTGTAAATGATATTTTCATGTCCAAAAGTTCAAGACTAGTTAGTTAGATATATTTGCAAGAGACAATTCTAATAGAATAGTGTAACATTTCTCTATCAAAAGCTGTGGATTCAAATTTTATAAGATGGGGTAATGATGATTTAGGAGAAAATGGAAGAGTTTTTTTTTTTTTGAAACCAATGGAAGAGTTATTTTTGTTGTGTAACTCCCATTTATTTGACTTTTATTTTAGATAATAAAAAATTAAGGGGCACAAATGGTAATTCAAGAGGCTACAACCAATGGTTAATGGTTTTTCTTTTTTTGTTTTTCTTTTTTATGAAATACCATTGGTTAATGGTTATTCTCTAATTAAACTGTAGCAAGTTACATTGCTACGGTTTAATTAATCTCTCTAGTGTGTTATGTTAGTATCTTAAGTATGAATGTGTGATTTGAAACATTCGGTATAGTAGTTTGTATTGTATAGTCGATATATTTAATTCGTCTAATCATTATTTCAAATTTTGATGTGCCACATCTAATTAATCAACACATCAATTTGTAAAAGATTTTCAATATATAATATCACTCAGATTAATTAGAGAGAAAGTCTTGATGTACATTCAATGCACGAAGATATACAGAGCCATAGAGGTAAGGTAAAAAATAAAATCATATTTATCTTAGTCAAAATACATCTGTCAACACATGGTTATGTGTGTACTTAATGTGCACTTATGCATACTCCAAAATATACGCTCCAACCACGAATGGTAATTTTACTTGTAAACCACACATATGCACACAAAAAATAATGTTCATGAACCTATCTTAATGCTTTTTACATTATATTTCATACAATCTCCAATATTGGTCAAAATGTTTTTATAATCAATTTATACTATTTTTATTGTTTGTAATTTTTCTCGCAATTTAATTTTGTGGATGTCAACTTTTCCATTCTAGAGGGATACAGTAAAAATCCACCTCATTCACCTAATTGTCCTATAATATGACAAATACAAGAGCTAGTAAACCCCACCCTCCCCAACCTTCACAAAGTTATTATAGCTAGGGCTTCAATTTATTACAAGTTACCACTTCCAATTTCACCTTTTTGGTTACATTATGACTTTTTAGCCATTGGAATGTCAAACCCAAATTACTGCATCCAAATGCTTTAAATAAATATATGGTTTTATTATTTTATACAAAAAATATTGATTCGAATCACCATGATGTCACAAAAAATATCTGGTTAGGTCGTAACGGGTTGATCTTTCGTGACGAATTCCCGGACGCTTCCGTTGTAGTTCTTCGCATTCAAAGTTTCTTGTTTCATTTGGCTTTTAGCTTAGACAACTCTTTTTCTTTCGCTTTTGCTGTTTGGTTGGATAATCCTGTTTCATGCTTGTTATATGATTATGCCAAGTTACGTTGTACTTTTATTTGGACCTTCGGGTTGGATAAATAAAAGGTACCGATTGCTTATAAAAAAAAAACCATGATGTCAATCTTGAAAATTGAGAATTAATCTAAGTTAATGTTGTAGATAGTAGATATCAAAGTAAAATTCTAGGGGATGCATATAGGGTAGTTTTTTGGGGTGTAAAATTAAAATATAAAATTTGGAACTCACAAATAAAAATAGAAAGATACGGTAATGATAATAAAAATAAACTTATTTAAACATTTCTAATAAATATGAATGAGAATGAAACTTTAATAATAGTAAAATGTGTGGACTTATTTGTATAATAAAATTTATATGTTTATGTTTTTTTTAACATAAAATAAAAAAGTTAAGTGTGCAATTAAAGTATGTTGCAAAGCATGAAAAATATAGTACAGCAATGTGAAAAATGGTCATCATAGTCCTTAATTAGTCATTGGCTAAACAAAAGTATGAATTTAAACATTTATACTTCATAATGATTTCCGAAAATTGAGTGCATACAATGAGAGAATAATTAAACTCAAGACAAAAAAAAACAGCTTTCTCTTTAATTTATGTTTATTAATTGTGCAATTAACATGTATAGTACAGTAACTAAAATACAAGTACTAATTAATAGATTAAAAAATAATTATATCAATAAGTAGGGTAGTTTTTGGTGAATTAAATGAAGCCACCAAAGCATATGCTAGTATGATTTGGGTTTTAATTTTGGTCTGTCAAGTCATAAAAGTGTGTGTATAAATATATCAACATCAAATATAGAGAAAGAAACAAATATGAAGGATAAGCCATTGCAATAATTATTGTTCCAAGTATTAATGCATTTATGATGAGTTTGGAGAGGAAGGTTATCATAAAATCAAAAGGTATAAATATATAAATACATGTGAATATGACAATGGTCTTTCACTCTAAGGAATCACAGCATGTACACAATATTTAATTATGACCAACCTTCACATTAATAATATTGCTTCAATTCAATTCCTTTTCTCTTTATTTATTTTCTTGTCCTTTAAAAGTGATTCAATAACTTCCATTATATATATACATATATTCTATAATTGATTTTGACCCTACATGGATGTATATGTATATGTCAAGTGCACGAGTAAAGAATGATTTAAAATTAAAGCTCAATGTTGATGCAAATACAACATGAGATGAGTCTTATTTATTAATGTAACATCAAGAGTATTGTTGTAAAATATTAATCAAGGTACATTTTAAGAATAGGCATAGTACAATTACACTAATGGTTGTAACTAATTTCAATTTAATTATATCAATTAGTTTTTTTTTCTTTTTGAAGAAAAGTAATTTTATTTTTGTAACTATACTACAATCTTTAGGTGATAGATGATGTTTGGTGTTTCACTTGAGTCCATATGTACTCTCATGTTATTTCTTTCACTCATTTAACTATTATTTATTACATGTTATTAATATTCTCCAAAATAAAGCAAAAACAAGTAACTTTTAATTTATATGCTTAAGTCAAACCAACATATATGTTTCATATCATTAAATTTATTTATATAAGATGTGGAAACGAAATTCAATATCGATGCACAAATACACAAAAATGAATTGAGAGAATGATTATTAGAAGAATTTTATTTTCCTCTTTTGTTATTCTAAAAATCAAAACCAAATTCTAAACTATCCATATAATAAAAACTACTCAACTATCAATATTGTCTAGAGATATAAAAAATCATCAGTAAAGGAAACAAATTTGTACTGCCTCACGACGGTGTAAATTGTGGTAGAATGATAAGTATTAATCGCAAACTCGTTTCAAATGTACCTATCAAACTATGACTAGTTTCTAGAACGCTAATTTTAACCCTTTTTCACTTGCCGAACCTAAACAAAACAGATATTGACGATGCATTTTAGACTATTTAATTTTTCTTATATAACATAATCTTGTAGTTTGCCCCCTACTAAAATAGAATTGAAATTCAAGTTATTTATTGTAAAAAGTTTGGCAGTCGATCCTTCGAGAGGTGTTGTTTATTATTGTATTTTCCACTCCCAATTGCTATAATAGCCTTTAAGCCCATCCTACTGTAGGATCAACAAAATGTGTTTGACCTGACTACTGCAACAGTAATTGCATTGTAACGTAATTGATGTTAGAGTTCTAAAAATGAAAATCATATAATTGCAATAAAAATATAATGTTTTCTTGAATATACCAAAAAATATGAGAGGTGTGTGGTTAAATCGTGAGGTTAAAAATAGTCTTTACGTGCGAGTAATGTTATTAGGAGACACTATTGGTGTATGTGAGAAAATATATTTTGAAGAATATTGAAAATGATATCAACAAACAATTAATGTAACATATATCCGTAAGATAATAAAAAAAATTAGGCACTTATTTGTACGTCTAAGCTTTCACTTTACCATGTACGTGGTAGAACAAAAGATAGAGACAATAATTTACAACAGCTGAAGCAAAACGAGGGTAGATACAATCAAGTGCATTCAAACGATTAACGGTGATTGAATTTAGAGACGATAATTTGAGTTTTCAGCTTCATACTGAAAAAAACTTTAATCCAATTAACTTAACATTGAAGATGTGCGAGTTTCGATCAGTAGGTTGGGTTCTATTTGGTCACACATAAAATGTGCAAGTGAGTGCTGATTTTCATGCCATGACCTCACTCAAAGTTAATCGACTCTATATTATGCATCATGAACCCAAATATTGTTGGCTACAAATCAGAAGTCCGCTTGCTCGGACCAAATTATCAACTCTCGTATCGAAGTTATTAAATACACACTTCTCTTGAGAGGAAAATATGTAGATCTAGAGCTATAAGCTAGAGAGGGAAGGGTTGAAACTTGTGAAGATGAATTAGGGTTAGGGTTAGGGTTAGGGTTTGTAATGTGATGTCCTAGAAGATGAAACTTGTGGTGGCCTTGCAATGGCATGGAGTGTGGGCAGAATAGGGTTTGGCATGTTGGGCATTTCCTATTCAAGCCCAATGAAGGCCTCACACACTTCTCATCTTCCTCTAATGGCTTTGGCTCTCAGAGAGGAAGTGAGTGCAATAAATATGATAGTATTGGTCTGAAGCAAGAGCAGAGCCTGTGCATGGCTTTGGCATATTCCATTTACTATGTTCATGCCTCTCTTGCTCAATACCAGTTCCTAAACCCAACCCCATTTTCCCAAAATAGCACACTTATTTATTTTTTAGTTTTTTGTTTGTTGAACTCAAAATGAAGTGTAAGTTTTGGATTATGATCGAGTCAGATTTTTTTTGTTCGGATAGAAAAGATCTAACTTAATATTGATGTTGAAGGGACACAAATTTTAAATTTCACGTGTAAAATGTACAAATTAGTTTAACCCAACCAACACGTTTAAATATATTTTATACAACTTGAACGGCCAAAAATATGAATTAGATTTCGGGCGAATACCGATTTTAGTCTAGATTGTCATCTCTATAATAGACACAATCCAACACTAACACATCAAAAATTCATACCCCTAATTTGAAGGAAAAATGAGGAGCCACATAAATTAATTATTTTTAAAAATGTAACATGACGAGAAAAATATAAAATTCGGTTAAATATTGTCATAAAAATTCTTTAACTTAATAATTTATTGATGATATTAGGGACTGGTCATTTGTAATTACCATGTATTAGATATAAGATATCTTAATTTTAAACTCATACAAAAATGTCACAACTTATCAATTTCAATATCAAATATGAAAATATTCAATAATAACAAAATGTGTTGCATAATTCTTATATCTTATATTCAACAAAATATTTTTTTTTTTAAAAAAAAACTTGATTAGCAAATTTCGAATATTTATAAAAATAACCAACTCACATATATATTTAGTTAAAGTACTAAAATTAATCTAAACTTTGGACTAACACTTAAAAAAACGTAAACATGTTACGTTATGCATTGTTAAGATTTCTTGAATCATTGATCGAAACTCTGTTACTCTACTAAAAACACTTAAGTTCAACAAACATAAATTCAATGGTAAATTATTTATCATATTTGTTATAATTATATAATAATATTTGACCAGATAAGATTCATTAATGTTAAAGTTTGGCGAGCCTATGACTATAGTGAACGACCGTTATTCCAAATAGTTTTACACAGATAAAAAATAATAATTTGTTTTTGTAAATATAATTTTTTTTTTTGAAAATAAGTATAAGTATAAAAAATAAAATAAATAATATAACTGGTATCTTCTTGAGGAGTGTGGGACCCACTAGCAGTGGTCCAGTAGGGTCAACGTTGAAAGGTGGTGGCGTGGGTCCCATGACACCTTCTCTTATCGAGATCCCCAATATTATTGGGAGCGTGCGAACCAAACCGAAATGGAGCGCGTGGAGTTAGTTGTCGCGTTGAATCTTTTTTGACTTTATTACCTATCTAATATTTTATTTTATTTTATTTTTTATTTTTTATTTTTACTTGATAAGATAAAAACCCAAAAGTCAAATGACTTTGGATTTTACAACTCTCCCCACTACAAAATCGCCAAAATTTAGGACGGTCACCATTTCACTATTCAATAGTGTGTCCTAGCTACATCCATTGGTAATTTGGATTTAATTTACGGGTATTCAAAATTCGATCAACATTTACGTTGCATTAAATAGATTGGATAATTTTTTTTGTCGGATTAATTTGTGGTTAAGAAACTGTTACTCATGACTAAAAGTTTGCACAACCAACATGAAAATTATCGCATTACTTTATAGGAACGACGGATTATCACATCTGAAGTAGTGTATGTGTTTCTCTAAATGATGTCATATTCGATTGTTTGGTTTTATCTGATCGCATTGTTACATGGGGTATCTTTGGTATATTGTTATTTTAGTCTTACTTTTAACTCACTGGCTTTATCAAACTATTGTATATATATATTTAGCGGTGCAGACTTTTTGTTCACATGAAAAAACACATGCACGACTTTACATGAAAAAATCGTTTTCCAAGAATAAATGCATGTGCTATTTCTAATTTCTAACTTTTTGTCACTAAAGTTTGTGATTGTTTAATTAGTGTAAATTTTGTATAAAGTAATGTGTCAACTAATACGGAATATAATTTTATCTTAATGTAACGTGACAAGTACAATATAAATTATTATCAGTAGTCTTGGTGCTTGACACCAAAAACACACAAGAGGATAGTAGTATAGTATATGTTAGGATAATGTTAATAAGTTTTCAACAACAACAAAAGAAGTGTAAGATTTGCGTTGATGCAAGAGCGGAAACTTAATTATATCTAGATGTTGCTCATCTCAAAACGATTTGAAACTTCACAAGCCCAAGTGAAACTGGCGAATTAGCCAAACACTTATCTTTGCTAAGTGCTCATGTCAGTTTTCATGGTTTGATATTGTTTCGTATCGGTTAAAGAACTTTTTAATTATTTCAATTTTAGTGGATTTCTCTTTCTAAATTATTTATATTTCTCGTTTTCACATATATAGTTGCTACGCAATCTTGTTCACTTTTGAATTTTAGACAATTTTATTTTATTTTTATGCCCTTTAAAAGTGTTTTTTTTAAAGACCCTTTAAAAGTGTTTTTTTTTTTTTTTTGAAAGGAAATACCAATATTATTAATTCATAATCAAAGTGCAAG
>JAYMTF010002970.1:0-16487 GCA_036897485.1 Pelargonium nanum | reverse complement strand
GATGCTGATCAGTGAACTACTTGTGCAGGTATAACCTCTTTTGCCAGGATATGTGTTTATATTGCCTGACGTCCATGGAAAAGGCTGGCCCCTCTCTCCGGAAACGCGAGAAATGGGGCGCCGTGCGGATCCGGTTCTTTCGGTCTGTGACACTAGGCTGCGTTAAAAAAAACAAGATAAAACATCTAATTTGGTCTCTAAACTTCTAAATATTGACAAAATTTGATCTCTCAATTTTTGATATAAGGTCTAAAGACAACGACGATTTTAGGTTAAGTTTGGGAACATTTTGAATCAATAATTTTTTTTTTTGAAAGTGATCAATAAAATTTATGATCAAATTAAGTCGAAACACGAAAGTTTATGGACTATTTTAAGTTAAAATATTTAAGAGCAAATTGGATCGAACTAGGAAAATTTAGAGAATAAATTGGGAAATTCACCTAACAATAATAATTGAGAGAGAGATAGAGAATATGTGTATAGTAAGTATAGCAAGATTGACAGCTCTTTGTTAACATAAGTACAGCTGCTTGTCTCACTCTCCAATGCTTTAAAAGCCTTCATCACCATCTTGTGTTTGTGTTCTATGGGATTGGGTGGGGATCCACTGGGGGCTTCCCTACCCTCCATCTCCAATCCCCACCACACACTCCTTTCATTTTTAATCTTCTACTCCTATTTGTCTACCAAACTTAACAAAACTAAATTTTTATTTTGTCCTAATTATCCTTTATTTCTTTGTAGTATGCAAGCTTTTCTATTATTAACTAAAAAGTAAATAGATATATAGTGTAATCATTAGTAAATCATGTTTATAGGCTTAATATGGCATTCAATTGTATATTATAAATGCAATTTGAAACTTCTTTTAAATTTGAAAATTAATAAAACATGTTTAGCCTCCACAGTTTTTTAGAGATGTAAATTTTACTGTGTGATTTTGATTGATAGAAACAAATTATATATATATATATATTGATTGAGTAATCTAAGTTAATTAGTTTTTTCTTAGGCTAAACCACTAATGAGGTGATGACATTTCATTAAAATAACTTAAATTCAACGGGTCACTCCGCTCCCACAAATTCACTTGGGTGGATACAAGTGGTTTTAATGAGGTGATAATATCTCATTGGTTTGGTTTAGACTAAGCCAAAAATTGTTAAACTTAGATTCCTTATTCTCTATATAGAGAGAGCAAGAATCATAAGCCAAGATTTATTTGGTTTAGGAAAAGTCATTAATGAGAGTATGACACCTCATTAAAAATTATGAATTCAGGCGGGTCGCTCTGCTCCTACCAATTCCCTTGGATGAGTATGAGTGAAGTTTAATGAGGTGTCATCACCTCATTGATTTGACTTAACCTAAACCATAAAATGTTTGGCTTAAATTTATTTTCCTTGTATATATATATTTCCCCCTCACTACACTTCACTCCTCTCACTCTCTAGATTTGAAGAACATTATGCATATGGAAATTCCCATATGAGCTGCAGACTATACATAATTTTAATAGACGCGCTGATATAAGATTACATCAGTGCACTGACCCTCGTTAAGCCCACATGTTTAAAAACGTGATTTATTTTATTTGTATTTAATTATGATTCACTAGGATAGGTGGGGTCCAATTGTCAACGTCAAACAGACAAGTCTCAGCGATACAATACATTCATTGACCAACGACCATATCCACGTGCGAATATTAAAGGCAAGCCAACACCAGACTGAACCGGTTATAAAACGACAACAATTTTCCATATGAGGAGTTCAAAACGACAAGCCCTTAGCTGTAAAGGTTGGTACTGAACTGAGCTGAATCAGCTGAGGCTTTTCCTCAATCACGCCTAAAGCTGTGATCACATGCATCCCAATCCACGTGGGACCCTCCAACCACAACCTTTGATTGATTAATCACGGTTTTAGAGAAACAACCATCAACATCATCACCCTTTTAAAACTATCCATATGATGATAAATCACAATTTTGTCCATTTCTATATTCTAATCTAACACTTTCATGTGCTTGCTTCACAACTTCATCAACAAAAAGGTTTTTATTAGTCAAAAAGAGTGAAAACTTTTTGTAGTTCTAGATATTTTTGTTATTGTTTGATAATGTAGGATATTTTATTATGTGCATGAGTTTTTCTAGTAAAAGATCTATTGCTCCAAATTGTATCTAAATAATGATTTTTTAGGACATGTTTGTGAGTACAACCTCCTTTTGTTACGACCACAAACGATAAAGAGGACTCCCACAAAAGAGTTTATGTTTGACTAATTTTAGGAGCAACATACGTTTTGGCTAAAATCTTATGCGCAACTCTTGTGTTAGTTATTTTTCTACGGGAGGTTCAACCTTATTGCAAGAAGCAAAAGGAAGAGATAGAAATGATTGAACTCTCATTTTTTCCTTAATGATTTGTTGAGAAATTACGTTCTCATGCCCCTCAATCAAATGAAAATCATTGGTTACAAAACAAACCAAAATGATTTGACAAACAAATCACCAACCAAAATATGTTTTAGTTCATAACAAGAATTGTTCTTCACATCCGTCTTCACTTACAGCCTCTACAACTATATCATTATTACCATTTATATAATTTAATTGTTGCATTTATGAGAAAATTAACTCTCAACAATGATATAAGGTTGATCTACAAAACATCAATTTTTGAAACACATTTTCTTATTGTCTGATAATCTTGAGTTGTTGCATAATTCATATATTTGATGGTCGACCAATGTGTTCTACAACTAATTTTAACCTTCATTTTTTATGTCCGACCTTATGCTTTGGGCCATGCATATGGATCAGTTAAATATTGAGTTTTAACTGACTTTGACCAACATTTACAATAATGCTTGTAGTTTGGAATGTTGATTGTGAATATAGGTGTATCTCTAAAATATAAATGTTCTCCTCAAACCCATGAGTTAGATTCATTTTCCGGCAACCACCTAGTTTCCCACATTTAATTAGGAGCATTAATTTTCACATAATCGTTCATTTGAGCATAAATATAGACAAGCAAGAGTTATTCTTTTTAAATGCACAATATGTTTTACATAAATAAATTCAAACCAGTCCTACAGGTCATTTAATTAAGGTTTCAACAAAATGTATTTCAATTAATTTAAATGGAGTTTGATTCAAGTAATTTATGATACAATCTAGTGAAAGTTCATCAGTCATCACATCACCAATTCACCATCACATATAATTTATCATCTTCCACTTCTAAGGAAAAATTTGCTCATTATTGCTATTATTATTTTTGTAAAACGTACTATTTCGTAGTACTGAGAATTTCAAAACCAAATTTTCTACCCTCTCAAATATGATACATTATGAATATATACACAGTCAACATTACATTCTGAAAGCAAATTGTAAATTATTTACCATGCACATCTTCTGGTTGTCTTCTTGCACTAGAACATGAAAGCTTCTACTTCAAATCTTCAATTATAGTATGGAGTCTATGCCTCCTGCACAAATGTTGCAGAAGAGCCTGATAGATTCAAAGCGGAGCTAGCGAGCTAAATTGAGTCCATGCCTCCTGCATAAATCCAATTTGTAAATAGTCAATTATTGCTATTCAAATGTTGTAAATATTACAAATAAATCGGCAGTGGCATACATTTTCCCTCAATTCAAACGCGTTTATAATTGTTTTCAGTTTCTGGCACGCCTCGAGATGGGAATGCCATACATTCCCCTCAATTAACAAATAAATCGGCTGTGGCATAATGAGGGTCTGAATGGTGTTATGAGTGATGTATATTTATATGACCTACTATATAGATGCATCTAAGTTTCAGGCAAATATGAAAAGTTAACTTATGTGCTATCCCAATGGAATAAATCAAAACTTGGACAGTTCTCTTTTCGGCTACCATATATATAGGATGTAGTAATGTGCTAGTCTGGTTGTTTGTTGCTTCAAGGTGCAAAGGGGTCTACATCTATTGAAGACTCGCTAGCTTGTTGGACTTTCGACACATCTCAGACCTATTAATTAGTACGAGAAGCTCCATGTAGTCTCTTAAATCTCAACCGTGGAAGTTAGAATAATCTTATACCAGATGACAGTCAATCATCAGCTGACTTCTCATATTGAAATAAAAATATGAAAGTTATGCAGTAAAGATTGCCTGAGGTGGTCTGTGACCAGTGACTAAATGCCTTATTGGATATTGCTCCCCGAAAAGTAAACTAATATTTTAAAGTAAGTTCAACAGCAAAACTAAGTATTACCTGCAAAATATCAAAAACTTTTTCAGCAATGTATTTTTGATGCAAAGCAGCACCCTTCTGCTGTAGCTTATCTGGGTGCACGCAGAGTAAAGCCCTTTGATACACTCTCTTCACTGCATTTCCTTCAATTATGTTAACAAGAGGCACAGGTTTCCATCCACTTTCGGCCCAAAGAACCTGTGTGTATAACCATTTTACTAGTTTGTAAGAAAATTAACCTCACAAGAAAGAAATATTCCGGTTTATATAAGATCAATTTCAAGTTATGACTTGGAACAATATCAAATCACAATCTCTTTTTGCTGCAATCATAGTATCATCAGAAAATAGTAAATATGAAAACTGCTAGGGTGGGGATAAGGTAACAAGGGCAACTCATCGATGGTCAATTGCACAAAACGTCACCATGCATCTGAATAGAGTGTTAACTCGATAGAGTAATTATCTATATATATAAATAAGATTTGCTGTACAGAGATGGTAGAAGTCCATTTCATAACTTGTGTATCATCTGTAATGAATATCTTTATTGCAGGAGAATAATGTTGAAACACCAAAATTTATCTAATTTTTTGAAAAGGAGGCAGTGAAGGGTATTATCTAGAAGACAGTGACTACAGGAAAGCCTTTTGTTCACTTTGAGATCAAGAATAATATTGCTACCAAACTAAATAATAGATAATGTATAGTAGTGAGAGCTTTCCTCACTATCAAAAATAAGATGGGAGAAGGAGGCGGGAAGTGAAGAAAAGGAGAAAGAGAACTTTCATCATACTCACATATTGTAATGTTGACAATAGTGAGCGTATGTTGCCTTCCTTTCCATTTGACCACTTTTGAATTTTAGCGTCAAAAACCTGGAATAAGTTATACAGTTAGTGGCAGTGCTTCCAAGCAAACTACAAAGAAACATTGCACGGGTGCACGGATGCCTGCACATTCTTCTCACCTGCATATCTTCATGATCTTTTCCAGGTTGGGGTTTCTCATTCTTAGCCTGGGGTAATTCTTTCATCTGTCCATAAGCCCAAGTAATCTACTCATCAGCAAATGCAATTAAGAATCTTTAATAATTAGAAGAAAAAAAAATCTGCTTGAGTGGCAAGAGAAATCTGGTGTACCCACACCAAACCCACTCACGCATGTAAATGGGCAAGGGTATGTCTGTCTAAAACAAGTTGTAAATAAAAGAACCGCATACCACGAATGCTCGTTGGAAGGGCTCATTTGTATCTCCAACTACTGTCTTCGAGACATTTGGAACTGATGCTGACAAGAATACATGGATACATTACATGTCATACTTTTGAACAATCATCATACACCTAGGAAAATATTATAGTGCTTGTAACTATATTTTAGTTCAGATTAAGTGAGAATCATAAAAAGTTCACAGATAAGGTACTGAACATGTTACATAAAATCATTCAGAATTGCATTATGCATAAATTTCTTAGTTTTAGCATATTAATTAGATGGTATACAGAAGCGAATTCCTTAAACATGTAGTCTTGACACCTCTGTATTATGTCAACCATAAGAAAAGATGAGCATATTTTTTATAATACTTCATAACTTCTATGTCTTCCAGAGTATTACACATATGGATTATAGAAGAACTAACCAGTACTTGATACTGAGGTATTCTTTAGTTCAGAAGAAGTATCACTGGATATATAGTTCTCAGTCTTTGTGGCAGAGTACCGGTTCTCTGTTGGTTTAAGATATTTGTCTCCCTACCAAAGATGACAAGAGTGAGTCAAATTTACAGATATTCCAAAATTGTTGAGGGATATGATCAGCTTGCTCCTAGTCCTAGAAGAGATAAAATTGCACGTTATTGTTAACCTGTGAAGGAGATAAAATTGCAAGTTGTCATACCAGATTGCTTCCTGAATTCCTGGGTGAAGCTTTTACACTTGCTTTATCCACTTTTGTATCAGTGAGAGCACTTCTTTTTTCTTCTTGTTTCTTTACCTTTTTACCAGCTTGAATTTTTTCTACAGATGCTTTGTTGTTGCTTCTATTCTCGACTTTGTTCCCTCCAGACTTAACAGTTATCTCATCATTGCCTGCACATGGAAGAACAAGTATTGAGTTCAAATGCATGAAAATATGAAATATTTCAGTGCACAAGATTTAGAGCATGAATTACCTTGTTCATTGCTGTTATCGTTGAGCAGAGAACGAAGAGGTTTCGGATCATCAGACTTGAGAGTTTCATGCACAACTGCTGGATGATGAGTTTTTTTCTCCGCCTTTCCACTCAAACCTACCTTAGAATGTGAATCCCTTTTCATCTCCTCTTTCGATTTTTCCAAGACAGTATCTTTAGAAACATCTTCAACATAATTTTGAACTCTTCTTACAGTTACAAATTCAGGTAAGGAGATAATTTTTTCCCCAACCATCTTGGATAATTCTTCTCTACTTTGTGTGATTGTACTACGCAGCGAATCATTTTCCTTTCTGTCGTCATCCATCCCAAATGACTTAGCATTCGCCTCCATACCCATTTCTTTCAATCTCGAACTGTTCTGTCCCTTACCACGCATCAACGAAGGTAATCCTTTGCTAGCCCATTTATACATTGAGAAGTGAAACTGCCGACCATCACTCAAAACCTCTGAACTACTTAAACCATTTTTGGAATGGCTTGACAGCTCCTCGCTGCTAAGAGATGCCTCCCGGGATAAAGAGCTCTGGCGAGAAAACATGTGAATATCATTCTTTGGTTCCTCCTGTCCTTGGTTTGAAAATCTAGACAGAGAAGTACTTCGAGAAAACGAATAGCTTTTAACATCAGAAGCTTGATCCTTGCTTTTAGAGGAGCCAAATGTAGGAAGGTCCATCACCTTGGAAGGAAGGCTGCAAATTCAAAATCAGTCATCAAAACATGCACAACAATCTCAAAACAAACTCAACATAAAACTGGAAATTGCAGGAAACTCAGTTCAACAAGAAACAATGGGGTTTGGCAGAATTCACTGTGAACTTTAAGAAAAATTCAATTCCCTAAAAGCCTAAAGCTCAAACAATCCTATCTGAGTACTAAAAATTGTTTAGCACACAGAGCCATAAAGAGAGAGACAGACCTGATCTGTGAATAAGGATCTGAAATTCCAGATGGATCATGCTGCTGCTTCCTTGGTGTAGGGTTTGAAGATTCGTGGCCTCCGAAAATGTCATGGAAGAAGTCACTGCCCTTATTCCGCCGCCGATTCGCGCTGTCCTCGCCGAACACCGGCTTCTCCCTCACCCCCGTCCACGATCCACGGTACGGAAGCGATGTCTCGTCCTCGTCGTCGTCATCATCGTCGTCGTCAACACCAGCACCGCCTCTTAACGCATCCGAATCGGCCGTGCGGGCGGAGCTGTAGCGCCGCCACACCTCGTACATCGACGACCGCCTCGGTGGACCGCCGAACACGTCGCTGAAATTGACATCGGAGTTTGTGGGGAACGATCGCTGAGGCGAGTAGCCCAGACGAGCATTCTCTCTGCGAGAAAATCTCTCCATTTTAACAACTATTTTCAAAAGGTGAATTTGGCGGGAACCACCTCTTCAGCTGGTGGAAAATTTGAGCAGTTGCAGAGAGGATGGAAAATTCTTGAGTGGAATTCAAAGTGGCACGCTATTGATTATTATTTTAATATTATTCTGGTTTTGTCTGGGAATTTTGAAGAAAAATCAGAGGAAGATGACGGAGTGGGGTTGCAAGAAAATTGAAGCCACAAGAAAGTTGCAAGAAATCGGTTTGTTTGTCTTGGGTGGGCGTGGATAAGGAGCAAAAACCTTAACGACAACAAGGTACTTGCTTTTTTTTGTCGTGGAGTGTGAATTTTGTATTAATTCACTTGGCAGCCATTAATCGAATTTTTTGTGATCCTGGTCGTTTTCTGATCTTTACAACGAGGTCAATAACAAGAATTTAGGCAGTGGTGGGTCATATTATAATGAATGAAGAAGGAACAAAACAACCTTTGATCAATCATTTCTTAAAAGCTCCAATACACATGACTCCTGTTTTCAGCTGTTCCAACCAATGCACATGGTTCGTAGGTTTATGCACTTAGTTTACTTGAATGCTAAGCATACAGGTTGCTGAAGACAGCAAAATCTACTGAAAAAAACTTGCTAGTGTACACGAAACAAATCAAACAAGTATTCATCGGCTGAGACAAACGAGTAAAGTTGAATTGTAAGTCGTTACAAGGTAAAAACAAAACTGGAAAGGGAGATACAGGAAGATACATTGGGCATTGCTCCCCTAAGTGAAATCAATGTATGGCTAAAACCAGTGACTTACAGCAAAACCAATCCACGCGTCGTGATAATGTATTCTCTACGCCTATTTCTACCATTCGGAACCATCTGGAAAATGATCCAGTGCATCTTGCTTGCCATTGAAGTAAAATTCTACAACTGCTTTCATTCTTGGAAGTTTATCTGGGTGGTAATTCACATGAATAATCACGGGCTTCAACTTTTTAAGCTTATCATCTTTCCTCACCGTTTTGAAGAGGACCTTACTGTTCATAAAGAGGTAGAAATCCATAGTTCTCTTGGAAGCATGAAGCCCGTCATAACCGGGATGGGAAGGGTAAAAGAGCTCCTCGTTAAAAACAGCTTGGTCCCATGAATTTGTCTGCCTAGAAAGATGAGCAGCAACACGATCCAGGAGCTCAATTGAAGGAAGTGTAGGCCTAATGTAGAAGAAACCAGAGTTGAACACCCATATTCGCATTGTATGAGCATATCGAGCCCAGCCCATGGCAGGTTCATCGAAGACATCGTCATAACCATAAGCTGTAATGTTATTATGGCCATCAGTCATGGATTCTACATCTGAGTCCCGATAGAGATGATCAAATGGGTTCTGCAAGTATACTATATCAACATCTGAGAGAAGAACACTGTAACCCAGCTGCAAAAACTCTCTCAAGATGCGGAACTTCAACCCAGAGACAGCATGGTTACCCCCGGTCCTAGCAACCTTATCAATATCCGTGTCCGGATCTCTTTCGTATACTGGCACATCATTCGATTTGCAAAACTCAGCAATTTGATTGTCTAATGCTACTACCAAATAATTTGTTATACCAGCTCTCTTGATGCTAGTAAACCAAACCTCCAACATGCTTTTAACATTTGAATTTGCAAGAGCAACTATTAGCTCTTTTCTGGCAGCAATTTCCTCCAAGAGCTTTGCCAATCTTGGGTTGACAGATTCATCAGGAACCACAGTTGGGTTAGTTCTCAAACCCTTGACTGTACCAAAAGCCCCTGCTTTGTGCTGTTTACCCAACGCCATGAACTGCTTCTGCGCGTTATCTGATCCTTGTTCAGCCAGCCTCAACTTTTCAGTTAGCTCTCTAACTTGCTTCTTCAATTCAGCGTTCTTCTCTGATAGTGATACAATATCTGATTTTAGCAAGTTAAACCGTTCTGAAGATTCGCATGAGGATAATCCAGTCTAACAAATAAACCAGAAAAAAATAAGATCCCATGTAACTGTCATATCCATAATTATATAGCTATGGGATAACATAAACATCAATATCAACATCAACATAAGTAAAAAGCACATTTCAATATCAACATTGTCTAGTCGTGTGCCATTTGAAGGTGAAACAGATACGCACAACGATTTAACCAGAGGCACTACTAATCTACAATGACACGAGAAGTCAATACAAACAGCTTAAAACTAATGGAACAAGGATTTATAAAATAAAATTCATTGTTTTAAACTCATGATACAAAATTTATCAAATTGCATATAGATATGCAATTTCAAGATGCCAAGAACCAAAACTGTTAATTCCAACAACACAAGCAAGAATTTTGCATAAAAAGTAAGAACTGACAATTCAAGTCACTCAAGTAGCAAGTACCCACTAAGCATAAATATATTGTAACTCTCAGATGAAGCAACAACACAGTCGCTCTTGTGCACTGTGAAATTTTCAAACGAAACATCGAATGATTCAATTAAATAAACAAATAAAAAGAGAGAACTTAACTTTTATCACATGTTAACAGCAAAACTTATCAACAAAATCAGTAGCTAACAGTTTAATTTGATTCGTACCAGGAGATCCGATTTTGCGATGCTACTGATTCGGGTTGACTGATAAGAACTAAAAAATCCATGAGGAAAAAAGACAGCAAAGACGCATCCGAGGAGGATTCCGATGACAATGGCTATGGCAATTCGAGATCCACGAAGTGACTGACCTTTCTCCCTCGTCAACGATCCGTCCCTCCGACCCGCCATGGCTATGGCTTCCTCAGATTCTACAGTTCCAGATTAAGAAAATTCTCTCTACAGAACCTTCCACTTACAGTACCAAAACTTGAAACTTACTTTCGCGAAATAGAAAAACCCTAGATCAAGCTTCTATAATCACCTGAAGATCCTCCCGGAAGCTAAACGGAGAGAATCGAGAGGGAAAAGAAAAATGATATTTTGGTCGTTAGAGAGGAACAGCTGGGATTCAGTGCTTCGCAACGTGAAATGGAAGCCAGGAATGCTAGAGTTTGGAGTGTTGATTAGATCTTGGAGAGCACGACGGACAGCGGAGATGCGATCGTGCTGCTGCTGTGCACTGAATAGTGTGGAGTGCGGAAACAGCGGAACACTAAATGATTTGCCTCCATTGACTCCACTGTCAGTCGCCAACAAATATTACAAAATTGTGTCTTACGCAAACCTACAGTATAGTTAGGGATGGTAAATTGGTAATTTCACCTATTTCGATTTCAATTTTGGATACGACATAGTTATTTGATAAGAGATTTTGAATTTTTTGATCCGAATCCGAAGTAGAAAAATCGGAAAAAACAAACTAACAATCACAAACAAAAGAGACTATATATTTACATCACCACTGGATTTGTGATTCTATAGTCTGAATTATACACAAAAACATAGAGAAAAAACAAACTAGATGAATCCCAAAGTGGCAAATTGGAAAGGGACCTAAGGATGTCCACAAAATGCCAAGCAATTTCCTGACTCTACTTCTTATTCTTTTTTCTAGACAACCAAATCATTTTCCCACTTTACCGAACCGGATCCAACGACCCTCTCATTCAACTGGAGCTAGATTTTGAAGATGCACTTTCACTTTCCTGCATAATAGAAGTGAAAATTTGTTAGCATCCATTCGTCGGATAGATAGGCCAAGCCTGAAATAAGGAAAGCCGTATAAAATGCCTGGTGCTAATCATATCATCTCCCATCGCAACTCGAGAATAACGGGCTGCCTAATATCACCTGATGTATGTTATACATCGAGTTCTGATAAACAAACTCATGAATTTGTTAACTCGTAAATATTTGCCATCACTGGTATTTGTGCAAATGACCCCAACATCGGGTGCAAATGATGAATATTATACCATTGGCAAAGACAGAAAAAACACTTGACTAAAGGAAGCCACGAGAATAAATATGTGAAATGATGTGGGGTAGCAACACATTTACCTCATCAGATCTAGCAATATATGAAACAACAACTGTAATGTCATCAAGCTTCCCACCGTAGTAGCGGTATCCAGCCTCTTGTGCAGCTGTGGAAAAAGGTGTCTGCCGCTTTTTATCCTGTGCTCGTTGGCGTGCCAGTGCTGCTATCTTCTGAGCTGTCACCTCAGGTCCAAAGCCAGCTCTCAAGGCATGAACCACAACAGCTGTAATCTCATTGTTATACAAGTTGTCAAACAGACCATCAGTGCCAGAAATGATGACATCCCCCGGAGCAATGGGAATGGTGAAAACCTGAACCAAACAAAAACGCCGAACTATATTAGAATCATAGCTTAATAACCATGATCATATTTACAACCCGTTTCAATTCAAGTGTGCGGGAAATGCACTGAAAAACAAAGCATCAAAAGCAAAAATTTCTTATTTTGAATGCACCCTTGAAAGTTCAGGATACAGATGATCGTTAACAAATAACTAGAAAAAGAACTTGTAACGAAAGTGGGAAAGGGGAATGCATAATGAAAAAAAGTGCAATTAAGTGGATCTTAAAGAATAAGAAAAAGATTTCTAGACATTCTAATATAAGCCTAACCACTGTCATGAAAAGGGTGGTATATGAATGACAATGCACTCACATCACCCAACAGCAGCTAATGAAACAATTGTGCTCATGGGGAAAACCTTAGTCCTAAATACATACATACCTTCAGATGCAATTATTTCCATCCCATTTGCACCGTCATAATAAGTCATCTCAAAAAAAAGAGTGGCAGACAACTAAGTAAGATTCCTTAAATCTAAGTATATTATGTTTTCAATTAATAATAAAAGGCAATATTCCTATACATGTAACTGCATAACGATTTTGGAATCCAAAAATAATTAAATTCAGGAGAGGAGAACGGAAGAGAAATATACAAGAACTTACCTGACCAGAGCTAGGCAAGTCACCATTGTTCCCACTTTCCAGTTGGTAGGGGAAATTGAAATCATACTGCTGCACAGGGGATCGAAAGACTGTGCATCCATCACGAACCACCATAAATCCACTGTCTCCTAAATTAATTGCATGAAGACCCTGCATTGAGAAGTCAAATTATTAATGTTTTCGGATGAAAGTTAGTGTAAGAGAAATGATCCAGTTTCCAGATATCTAATCTCAGATATTAAACCAAGATAAAGTAAAATGTTCTTCAACACCTGCCTACACAAAATTAATAGTAAAAAGTTATATTTTCAAAACATACAATTTCAGGATACGGGAAAAGATATGTGATGGATACAAATAGACAACAATGGTGTAAAGGGTATTTCCATTATTCTATGTAAACTGAGAAAAGAGGTAATAATAATGTGTTAAACTGCACAAAATGGTTCATTACATGCTACTGCTTGTCATCCCAGAGAATAAATCATAACTTAAGATATAAATCAAGACAGAAATATCACCAAAGAAATATCACAAAGTAGCAAGAAAGTTAGTTGAGAAGGAAAAACCCTGTTCTATCGTTTATTTGTAATAGTCAACAATAGAATCTTTCACGTGATCTTTAGCAATCAATTAGATAACCATCTACAGTGGCTTCGAGATTTGGTTGCAAAATATCAGTTTTCGTAGCCAAAATTTTTTAAGAGTAACCAAGTAATTGTGCATTAGAATATCATACTAAGAAATTTCAACAATATTACTTTTATGGATCTTATAAATTAGAAGACATAAAGATTATAACAAGAGCATCAACGATGACCCCTGTGTACGACTATGTCTACCAGACAGCACAGTCTGCACTAAACAATTCATAATACTGGAACCTTCAAATAATAAATCACTAAATAACCTCCTATATTAGTGCATTTCTACCGTGGTATGCCACTTACAAGACTCAACTAGTGTGTCATAAAAAGAGACAAGCAAAAAGGTGTGCCCATTTTATAGGCATTGTGTACCTCGTCTGTAAGTGCAATGATGCATGCTGTTGAGGAGCCTCTTGCTCTTGTGCTTTTGTGAGCTTTCTCCAAGACCCTCACTGGATCAATGGAACCCTTGGGCTCCTCTTGAATTGCGGATACTGAATTCGACATGAGTTCCCGCGAATACTCACCCGCATCAACACCAAGATCTGCCCAGCCGCCAACACCATCTGCTACACCTACTGCTTGTTCATCCGCACAAATAAAGTGTGCATCCTCCCCACCAGTTTCCTCTTTATCAGGGTGAGGCAAGTAACACGACCCCGAAAGTAACTTTAGAGTTTTACCTGCTGGAATCTTCCTGCATTGAATTATCCAACGGTGTCCAATAATAAAGTCAGAATATATTTGACAGAAATAAGTGCACACAGCTTTTCTGCCACCTATGTTTTTTTTTTTTTTTTTCCTTTTCATTTGGATTAGGGGTAGTAAGGTCTGGTACAGCAACTTTAAAATGAATTATAATGCAACAAATAACCTAAATTAAGAAGACCTGTAAAACAGCAGTAGAGAACATACTCTTCCGATGAAATGGCTGAGTTCACAAGCTGTTCCTCGTGTGTTGAATTATCGAAGGATACATCGGGAGCAGCTCCAGCGGAGGAACAGTCAGGTAAATTGTGAAATTCTCTTGATTCTAATCCTGTGTCAAGACTATAACGGAACCTACTCTTTGCAGCCTTGTATATATAATATCCATAAACAGAACCATTGTTGGATTGCCCTTTATTTTTCAAACTCATGCTAACTTTTCTACAACTTTCAGAACCTCTATTGCCATAAACAATACCAGCTTTATTTGCAGGTAATGAGTGGTGTTCACGCATTGAAGTAAAATTCTCTAAACGCCTTTCACCGAATGCAGAATTGGACCCCAAAGCAGCCATAGGTGTATTTTGCAACTTACTGGTGCCAGAAATCTGACAAGAGTCAGAGAGAGCACGATCGATGTGGTATCCGCAAACCTGAAATGAAGGGCCTGACACAGATGGTATAGAAAGCGTGCGAGAAAGTGCTCCAACAACAGACAATTTCTTTTGCTGATTAACTATCTGTGAATCCGGTCTAACAGCAGAAACAGTACCAGGCCTTAAGATTACCTGTTGCAGTTCAGTAAGCGATGGCAACGGTATTGAATGAAACAATCTAGAGTTCCCAAACCACAACTCCCCTTGCCCAATTAAAACCACCACAGAGTCTTGTAATCCACCTTCCTTCCCCCCGACAACTGAATTCGAGATTCTTCCCCGGAGCGCATTTCTCAGAGTTGAAAAACTAATAGATGGCATTTTACCCTCTTAAGCAAAAGAGTTCGGCTCGAAATCCTCTTTTGAAGAGAACACTACTATCAAACCCGTATATCAATGAAGATCTCATAACTTCAATACATCTGTTCTCATATTCATATTTTACCAAAAATAAGCCACCTGGAAACAAAAATAGAGAGGGTTCTGATGATAAGTAAAAAACCTAAATTATGACATTAAAAAAGCTAGGGCTCATACAACCTAAACAAAATCTTCAACATTGTCTGTTTTAACCAAGCTTTGCTTATCAAGTAATGGTCAAGACAGAGAATCCATAAACAAAATAGTTTCCACTGCTCATATAAGAGTAATTCAAATCTCCAGATATGAAAACATACAATAACTCATGATTCAACTTATTCAATTCCCCCAAAAATATTGTCACTAGAAGCTTTAGAAGCAGAAATCAACAACGAAAACGAAAATCAGTATTAAAACAATCAAATAGCTCCGAATCGAAACGTGAATATAATCAGAATGCCAGATAAGATTTTAACACACCTCTTCACGGATCGAACCGACAAAGAACAAACGCATATCCTCTTAATCTTATGCGCAAAGCTTGAGCGTCTCTGAATCTCAGTATCTGTATCCTTCAGTTTTCGCTAGCTCTTCTTGGGACCTCCCTAACGGTTAAAAATAGTGGTGGTGGCGGTGTAATCTATTTCTGGAGATGTGTTTACTTTTTGGTGAGCCCTGAGAAGAAAAGTTCAGAGGGAAAGCATTTAAAGTGATTGAAGTACTGTTTTGACACTGCCCCTGGCGTGCTATTTACGGTGCGTTTCAGCGGTATCTGCACTTTGTGGAGGGTAATTTGGTAAATGAAAGGCTTGTCAAACGTCCAAGTCGGTATTATTCGGCTTTTCGTCTCTTCAGTAATCATCACGTTAACGTCCGATCTGGCAGGAGTGATTGAGATCTCCAGGCTCAACAAAGCCTCAGAAATACTGTACTAATTATTGATTTTTACTTAATAAAATAATTACGATAAATTTATATTGAATTTGTTCATTAATTTATAATTACGAATAACTTCAATATAGAACATTATTTTTTTTTTAAAGAAAACTAGAACTTCTCATTAAATTCAAAAGGGTCGAAGAGGCGTACAGAATGAAAGGAACATAACAAAAACTAACCAACTAGACCAAACTAAGCAAAGCATGAAAACTAACATTTAAAAACCATAGAGTAATGATGTGGAAAACCACTTGAAGGAGACTGCCCTTGAAGAGCAGCCTCTAGAAACAAACCAGGGGCACTCGATAAATCCTCCCCCCCGGATTGCCGTGGCGAACACCTCGAAAAAGATACCAAACAATCCAAACCTACATGAGTCAGCTCCAAGAAACCAGGGACCTTCCATAATCTGACTCTATTACGAAAGGTACCACCTTGAAAACACATTATTCCGAAACCTCCTCCAACTTTTGCGAACACGGA
>JAYMTF010002969.1:0-16488 GCA_036897485.1 Pelargonium nanum | reverse complement strand
GATGAGGTGTCATCACCTCATTGGTTTGGCTTAGGCTAAGCCAAAAATAATGTGGCTTAGATTCCTTTTCCTCTATAACTATTGCTATTAGTTATTTTTATTAGTTAATTGGTAATTTTTTGTAACTGGTAGGAAAATGAAGGGGCATTTGAGCTCAAAGCAATGAGAATGTTCTAAATTATTAGAGTGAATGAGGTGACAGCTCCTAGTGCTTACTCACCAACTTTAACACACATATATGTTGATTTTATGATTAAAGGTAACAAGATTAATATGGAGAACGGTTACATAATTTAGTAATCAATTGAGTACAAAGATATAAGTATATAAAATAGATCATATTCAAGTAAGGTCGTCGTTGTATAACTTAGAACTCTGGCGAATGACTGAGATGTAGCTCAAGTGAAGTTCCACATTTGTTCATTAATGCGCTTCTCGGGATATACTTATATGCCATCTTGAAATTTACAAGATTTAATTGTCTCTACCAAGTATCAACCACGAGATCACTGAAGGATGATATTTTTCTCTTGTTTTTTTCAATAGAGGCATTTTTGTTGGAGTCGTGCTTGCATTAATATAACAAGTTTCTCGGTGATGGATCATGATTCATGAATCCTCCATTTTATTCCTTTACTATTTTATTGAACTCCATTCTTTTTCAAATATAATTTTTTTTATGATAGTTGTTTTTTGTGTGAACCTTTTCTTAATGAATTGTGACTCATAAGTCATAGGCTGCTGAAAATTGAAAAGGATGGATACATTAATTTAAAATATTATTCCTCCATTTTTAAAATGAATATTTTGTTTCTTTTGAATTTTTGTCTCAATATGAGTATTATATTTCTCTTTCAATTTAGTTATACATGAATTGTCAGATAATATTTTTATAACAAGTTAGTTAGTATTAATTAATACATGACCATAAGGACGCATCTTGTTGTGATTGATTTCGTGTGCATGAGACAACAAAGGCCATAACATCATCACATTCATCCTTCGATTGAGTGATGTTTTCATGACGCTCTTCTTTAACCACTATATAATATGTCCTGCTGAGAGAGAAAAGTGGTTCCAGGTTGAGTATATTTGTGCGAAGACTTCCATACAAAATAATCTAAATCCATAAAAATTCATGAGTTTTTTCTATTTCAACACCTGCCATGAATTGCTTGCCCAAATCACAAATACATTTTTCACATTTGCAGGTTGGCATGTTACGCTATCCTACATATTCGTCCCACAAAGTTATGAGGTGTCCAAAGTACCCTGTCACAGTTTGTCATTTTTGTCCGCAACTCCCAATCGCTTGTTTCAACTTGTGCACCCTCATAGCATCGGGTGTGTGATCATTCTCTTATACCGTCCCATAAATCTTTGGCCGAATCAAGATAAGCCAAATTCGAGCGAAGACTGGGCTCGATGGAGTTCATCAACCAACGAGCATCGAGTGGACGCTATACCAATCTTCAAGATCACCATCACTTTCAGTCGGTTGTGTCAAAGTTTCGTCAAGAAATCCCAATTTTCGTTTAGCACGGAATGCGTTCTACAAGGTCGTTGCCCATTCACGGTAGTTAGCTTCACTCTTAAGAAAAACACCACATATGTTCAATCCAGTATGTTTGAGTTGGGTGGAAAATAAGGAGAAGACGAATAATTAATTTTCCACTTATTTCCCTCCATGTATTTGTCTTTGGCGCATTCTTCCTTGCTATCGTCATTCGTCATTGCTTCGCGGAATCAGTTTCACTCAATCAATTTGGTTTTACCTTAAACCAGGCTATGATATCATGAGAAAATTATAAATAAGAAAACTTTTTCTCTTGTTTCTTTTATTCACATGAAGAGAAAACATGTATACAAGTTACATAGAGGATGAAAGTTAGCAAAACTATAAAACTAACTCTTACAAGGAAACTGACAATATACACAATATATTTCCCTACTATTCTTTCTCGACAAGTAAAATAATTCTAAATTTGAATTAATGGTCATCTAGGTCTCGAATTTTTTTAAAAAAATAATAATTTAGTCTCTAAACTTTAAAAAAATTCATTTAGCTTATTGAATTTTGAGTTATTGAATCAAAATAGTCTATTTAGTTCAAATAGCTTTCAGTTAACTTTGAAGATCTATCATTAATATATGTTGTTATAAATTTAGTTCAATTATGTAAAATTAGTTTATATTCCGTGCGTAGTACGGAATAAAATAATATAGTCACAATACTTTAATTATATTATATTTAAATACAAAAAATTTAAAACATATGACTAAAAATATGTAATATACACAATAGAATAAAAAATTGTGTAATTAAATGTTAAACTAATCAAATTTTATGACGTGGCGCTCTTACATGCATTATAAACCCGTTTTTTCATTCCGCTTTTATAGTATGTATAGATATGTATAAATTGTACTACAACCCGTTAAAAAAGTAAAATTGCACAACAATAGTAAAAGTTTAATTACACTCCAATATAAATTATAAATTTGTTTTTATTTTCACTTATTATTCTTAAGAAAAAATTATTTATGGTCTACGTGTATTATTATAGTTTTGGTGACGCGCCGTCCATGACTGGAGTGCACGTGACAAACAATTGGCCGCCCATAAAAAGGTAAAAATCGTAACTCATATTCCAATAACCGATATAAGGTTCGTCAATATTGTGCCTCCCAGAAATCAACGTCAGTAAATGCCATTGAAACTGACAAAGAAATCGCTCGACAAATCAACAATGGCTCCTTCTTCCATTACTACTATTCTGGTTTCAAACTTCACCTACTTCTATATTTAGCCTAAGAACAAGAAGAAGACGAAGAAGAAGAGGTGTTGAATCGCGCAAGCTTCTGCTATTCCATACGTTTTCGTGATGGAGAGCTATCTGAAGAAGGACTTCAACTTGGAGCACAAGAATCCTTCCGAGGAAGCTCTGAGGAGATGGAGATCCGCCGCCACCATCGTCAAGAACCCTATCCGCCGATTCCGCATGGTCGCCGATCTCGCCAAGCGCGCCGAAGCTGAAAAGAAGAGACGCAGCATCCAGGTCTCTCTATCTCTCTTCTTCTCTATATATTTCGTGTTCTTAACGTTATGTGCGTCGTCTCCTTCTCCAATCTTCCGGCTTGTATTTTGATATCTCAGTCCTGGATGGTTTTTCATCGTGTTCCTGACCTGTTTGGTTCGCGAGAAAGTTATTTCGAACGAAACCAAATCTCTTTGATTCGTAGTGTTATCATGACTTGAGTTCAGAGCTCTCTGTCTAAATTGTTTCGAAACAGAACACAATAAACCAGAGATTTCTTCTCTTTTCCTTCTGCTGAAGAATAGGATTAGTTTGAATCTTATGTCCATTTGAGTTTTCTCGCCAGCCAAACAGATCGCTAGGGTTTTCGTTTGGAGTTAAACGTGCAGATTCGACTGCTAGCCGGAGAACAGAATCGATTGCAACTTGCAAAACGCGTTTCGTGCTTCGTAGCCAATTAGTTCGTGCCACGTGCCACACGCCCCATCTGACTATCGTACCCATATCGTACTTGAAATCTCTGTTACCATCTGATTGAGAACTTTTGTGGGGTCATAAAATTAGTGCTAAATTATAGTATGATTTCGAAATAAATATTTAATTGAAAACTTTGTTTAACCATCTGAATATAATTTTCTAAAAAAAAAGCTTCACAGTTAAGCTGTAACGGAATAACGGTACTTTTGTGTGATTTATTTATAAAAATATGCAGTTCCCTAGAAGAAAAGTAAATTATTTTGAAAAAGATAAGCTCGACTTTTTATCTTTTGTGGTGTTGTTGCTTGTTTATGGTTGAATTGAGAGGTCTTTTCAATTTTCATAGGTTTAGGTGACACACTAACACTAGGCCTTTTGAGGTCATTCATTTCTCGTCTACACAGCCATTATTAAAGTGGCTTTAATTAACTCAACCCAACTTGCGATGGCAACCCAGAGGAAGCTTCCGAGAAATTTCCGCTTACTGTGGATATTGGCAGAACTGGACACTGCATAGGGAAAAATGAGAGGCAGAGCAATGAGAAAGCGTGATGTTTATAATCTGTCTCTTTTGTCACGAATGAGACGGCAAATTCAAATGGGGCGCTTATCCTCACATAGTGGGACCGTGGAGTCCCACTTGACATTTCTTACAATATTTTTGTTTTTCTCATGACTGGTCATCTTTTTGACTTGGCATGAGGAAGTCAGTCCTCAAAAACTGATAGAAATTTACGTATTTAACTGCTTTTGCACATCAGGTGCTTGTTTGATAATTGAGTTATCCAAAAGTTAAAGGAGGGAGAATAAATTTTTAGTGGAATAAATAAATAGACTATTGTTTAGTAAAAATATTTGAAAAGAGTTTGAAAATGTATTTTATATAGTAGATTGTTTGGTAAAATATTGACGAGTGTAGTTAGAAAATCGGTAATAGTTGAATTATAATAGAAGTGATGTATATATATATATACACGTTAAATATACTATTCAATGAATTAGAGTCGTTATAGTTAATGATTTAGCTCAACAATTTAATGAATAAATTAATAATGTAAATATATCCATAAAACTGAGATTATCATTTCAATAGCCGACCAACATATTACAACCGACCTACACCTCAATGGTCGACCTCTATTGTTTAAAGGAGTTCGAACTATTCTTAGTTAACCAAAAGCTACTGGAAAACTATGTCATTCAAATAATATATTACCATCAATTGATGATGGTATTATCAAATATTAGAAGGGGGACATGTGGAAGGTATCATCTCTCTCCTCCTTTTACCTCCAATGGAAGTGGATCACCTCCTTTCCAAAAGGAGTAGCAGAGGGGTCTAGGAAGAAGCTCCGGCCCAAAAGCTCCTCTTTTTGTGAAATATTAGGTTAACAATATGGAGATTAGGAAGTTGGCAAGTTGCCTACATCCTAGATGGTAAGGCCAAAAGGAGGCAAAAGTTGCTTCAAGCTTATTCCCAAACAAGCCCCAAGTCTGAGAATGCGTTCTCTGCCTCCACTAGATAATTTCAGATTTTGTCATAATTTCATGTTCAAGCTGATTTTATTTTGGCTTTGTCAACTCATGATGCTTCTAGCTGAAAAAGTAATTAGAACTTTATGAATATGGTGGCATTATTCTATTATTGTGAGAGGATGCTTTAGCATAAATTAAAGTTTGTCAAAGAAAAGATTAGAGCTGAAGAAAACATAGTAATTAAATATGAAAAGACAAGTTTAAACTTTAAACTTAAATTCCATGCTTGCATTGAGCTTGAGTGCTTGACCTCCTGATTTCAAACAAAGTCAAGTTTGAGGTTGTCTATCTGGGTTTATTTGTACCCTTATAATGACATAGTTTGTTGAGTTTTGCAGTTCCTTATTTGAACCCTAAAAATCATGTTTCATTACAAAGCATTTCAAGCATTTTGTTTTATTCAAATACATGTTAATTGAACAAACAAATTAGCAATAGGGATTTTCTGTGAAGATTTTGCAAAGTAGCTGGGATCTATTCAATAAAGTTGATAATAGGAGGGGTCTATTCAATTTAGTTAGATGTTACATTAGACTCATTCTATCAAACATTAGACAAATTTTCAAAAGTTGCAGATATAGAATATTCAAATCAAATGTTGAACTAGTAATTAAATAGTTCATTACTTTATGTAATCTGTATTATCATAGATGTTGCTTCATGCTAGCATGATCCAAGAATCTGATAATAGATACTCCTGGTTAAACCTTCGGTAGATCTATTTATCACCAATGCTAACTCATCTTTGGTCAGCAAACTTATGTTGCTACTTCAATGCTATCGGTAAAAACACACTAATGCTATAAAAGTAGCAAGATGCATGTGCTGTGCAATCACTTTAATTGAACTCTGGTTGAGTAATTTTACAATGCTTTTCTATTTTCTTTTGGGTGAAATCGCTTTACACCTTGCGCTACAAGATATTTCTGTCATCTACATTGTAACTTTCAATTGTAGGGTTGATTTGATTTAACTTTTATGCTGGCTTATCTGACTCTAAATGCTAATGTGGCACACAATATTGGCGTCACAGCCAGGAAACCTATCACTATCTATAATATTTTAAGCACAAATAGTCAAGACCATAACACCATTTTTCATTTTTCATGAGGAACACTATCTTTATCTGAACACAGTACAAGTTTGTACTTCAGTAAGGTTAATTTCAGCAGCTCAAGCTGATATGGTATTCTTGGACAATAAGGTTTTGTTAACATAACGAGAAAACAATATATTAGTGTTTGGCGCATTATGTAACTGAGATTTATACATTGCTCTTACTTTATAAAAAAGTTCTAGGCCTTTGACACTGGCAACCTTTTACGTTCTCATTATAAGTTCCTGACTGCATTCACTTCTACCTTTACCAGGAAAAAATACGAGTTGCTCTTTATGTTCAAAAAGCAGCATTGCAGTTTGTTGATGGTATGGTATTCAGGTTATTAGTGTCAGTAAGTCTTATTTTTGGTTCATTGATCTTATTTTAGAATTTCATGCTTTCTCTATATATTCATGATAGCTAGTGGCCGAAGTCGAACTGAATACAAGCTGTCAGAAGAGGCTAGAGAAGCAGGCTTTGGAGTCGATCCAGATGAACTTGCAACAATTGTTCGTGGCCACGACATGAAAGGCCTGAAAAGCCATGGTGGGGTGGATGGGATTTCAAGGGAGGTATCTGTCTCTCTGAATGAGGGTGTAAGCACAAGCAACTTAACTCCCAGGCAAAATATCTATGGGTCCAACCGTTACACAGAGAAACCTCCCAAAGGTTTTTTCATGTTCATGTGGGAAGCTTTGCAAGATTTAACGCTTATCATCCTTTTGGTGTGTGCTGTGGTTTCTATAGGTGTTGGCCTTGCTACTGAAGGGTGGCCAAAGGGCATGTATGATGGTGTGGGAATCATATTAAGTATATTTTTGGTAGTTTTGGTTACAGCTATCAGTGACTACAGACAATCCCTGCAATTCAAGGATTTGGATAGAGAGAAGAAAAAAATCTCTGTTCAGGTCACGAGGGATGGAAAAAGACAGAAAGTCTCCATTTATGATTTGGTTGTGGGAGATATTGTACATTTATCTATTGGAGATCAAGTTCCAGCTGATGGAATATTTATCTCAGGATACAGTTTGCTGATTGATGAGTCGAGCTTGTCAGGTGAGAGTGAGCCAGTGAATGTAAATGAAGAGAAGCCTTTCCTGCTTTCAGGAACCAAAGTGCAAGATGGGTCAGGGAAAATGTTGGTAACAGCAGTTGGTATGAGGACTGAATGGGGAAAGCTGATGGAAACTTTGAGTGAGGGTGGAGAAGATGAGACACCACTGCAGGTGAAGTTAAATGGTGTTGCTACAATTATTGGTAAGATTGGTTTGGTTTTTGCGGTGTTGACATTTGTGGTGTTGACTGTAAGGTTTCTGGTGGATAAAGCACTCAACCATGAATTGACAGATTGGTCTTCAAGTGATGCTCTAAAGCTTCTGGACTACTTTTCTATTGCAGTAACTATAATAGTTGTTGCTGTTCCTGAAGGATTACCATTAGCTGTGACACTGAGCCTTGCTTTTGCAATGAAAAAACTCATGAATGATATGGCACTTGTGAGGCATCTCTCTGCATGTGAGACAATGGGCTCTGCTAGCTGCATTTGCACAGATAAGACGGGGACATTAACCACAAACCATATGGTAGTTGATAAGATATGGATATCCGGAATAGCTAAAGATATCAAAGGTGAAGAGAGTGAAAATATTTTGAAATCAGAAATATCTGAAGAAGTTGTAAGCCTCCTCTTGCAGGCAATATTTCAAAATACTGGTTCCGAGGTTGTTAAGGATAAAGATGGCAAAAACTCTATACTGGGAAGTCCCACAGAATCAGCATTGTTAGAATTTGGCTTGCTTTTGGGTGGTGATTTTGATGCCCAGCGTAAAGAATTTCAGATACTTAAGGTTGAGCCTTTTAATTCAGTGAGGAAGAAGATGTCTGTGCTTGTTGCTCTTCCTTACCGTGGTGTACGAGCTTTCTGCAAAGGTGCATCAGAAATAATATTGGGAATGTGCGATAAGGTTGTTGATCACAATGGAGAACCTGTTTATATGTCTGAAGATCAGGTAAAGAATATAACAGATATCATTAATGGTTTTGCCTCTGAAGCTCTGAGAACTCTGTGTTTGGCTTATAAAGACATGGATGACATTTTTAGTGAGAATGCCCTCCCTGATAGTGGATACACATTAATAGCAGTTGTTGGAATTAAGGATCCAGTTCGGCCAGGGGTCAAGGATGCTGTTCAATCTTGTTTAGCTGCTGGAATTACTGTCCGAATGGTCACTGGTGATAATATTAATACGGCCAAAGCAATAGCAAAGGAATGTGGCATACTCACAGCAGATGGTGTGGCCATTGAAGGACCAGAATTTCGTAGCATGGCACCCGAAGACGTGAAGAAAATATTACCAAGAATTCAGGTTCCTAGATTATTGCATTCATAACTGATAATTTTTTTTTTTGCTATGAATTAGAAACTGTTCAATTGTGTCAAAGATGAAGTGGTTTTCTAATAGGTTTCTTCATACAGGTAATGGCTAGGTCTCTACCTTTGGACAAGCACTCCCTAGTAACCCAATTGAAGAACTCTGGAGAGGTTGTTGCTGTCACTGGTGATGGGACAAATGATGCTCCTGCATTGCATGAGGCTGACATTGGACTTGCTATGGGCATAGCAGGCACAGAGGTTTCTAGTTTTGCTATTCTAGCTGCCTTTCTTTTTCTTTTTAATTGCCATTGCAATTGAAGTCTTTTTAATCCATGTCATAAAAAAGGGTGAGAATGGGGTTCCCACCATTGTGAGATACGGTGAGGGTTATTTATGTATGCACTATTGCAGCCTTACCATGCTTTTGTTCTTTACCCAACTCAAACCTTTGAACAAGTCAAGAATTTTATTATTGCGCCAAGGCTCGTCATCTATCATCCATATCTTATGTTCTACTTTTTAGTATTATTATTCTTAAATGTTAAGTAACCCACGTTGAAAGAATGTGAAACTTGACACCATTCGATATACTAGTAGGGCCCTCTACTTAATAGCATGGGTTGGATTTAGAGCTGGTTTGGTCTGGGCCATGTGTCCGAGCTGAAGTTTTCTATTTCTTTATTAGAAAATCTTAACCTCTAAGTTTTAGAATTTTATTGTGCTAGTCTCCTGAAAAGTTTCTGCTCTGCTGTTCACTTAACTTGCATTTTAGCAACTTGATGTGCTGCCTGCTAAAGAAATATTTGGTAACTAGATTTCATTCATGTGCATAGCCTCACCTTTTCATGAATATCACCTGCAGGTTGCCAAAGAAAATGCAGATGTCATCATAATGGATGACAACTTCAGGACTATCGTAAATGTAGCCAGATGGGGTCGTGCTGTATATATAAACATTCAAAAGTTTGTGCAGTTCCAGTTAACAGTTAACGTTGTTGCCCTTGTGACCAACTTTGTCGCTGCATGCATTACAGGTGTGCTAGTATTCAAATCTAACGTTTCTTTAATGCAATAATGTATTTTTATTCATTATGATTTTGATCATAAAGAAACTTCCATTACTTTCAGGGTCTGCTCCCCTTACGGCGGTACAGTTGCTCTGGGTTAACATGATTATGGACACCCTTGGTGCCTTGGCTCTGGCCACAGAACCTCCAAACGATGGGCTGATGAAAAGGCCTCCAGTTGGTAGAAATACAAGTTTCATCACCAAGGCAATGTGGAGGAATATCTTTGGCCAGAGTATTTACCAACTTGCTGTTCTTGGAGTTCTCACTTTTGATGGGAAGCGGCTGCTAGGACTTGATGGTTCAGACGCTGATGATATTCTCAATACCTTAATATTCAACTCATTCGTGTTTTGCCAGGTACAGTTCAGTGGATTAACCAACTTATTCCAGACTGTATATTCTATCTTTACTGCACCATCTGAAACACATTTATGTTCTTTTATTCATATTGGTGTGGCTTATTTGCTGCTAATGCTCAAGTTAAAATTGAAATATATGTATCTTCTATCTCATAGTTTGATCTGTGTCTTAACAGCCAACTCATTACACAGAGCTAGTCTAAATGTTTGAAATCAACCATTATTATATTTTGGAATAGAACAGTTGTGTATATTAGAATCCAGAGCTTTGACTTCCAGTATTTGACATGACAACTTTAACATTCTTAATTTAAACTGACAACATTTTTAGTTTTTCTTTCTAACTGAGCTTCTGTGTGATAAGGTAAAGAATATTAATGAGATGTTTGTATGTTGGCTGTGAAGTATTGCTTTTGTTCTTTTGATACAATCTTTCCGGTTGACATAAAACGGTATAAAATTGCCCATATGCATATTGCATACGAATCTTTCATTTCAGTGACCGAGGATTGTGGTTCTGTGTGGGTTTAACTTGTCAGGTGTTTAACGAGATCAACAGCCGTGACATAGAGAAGATAAACATATTCCGAGGAATGTTTAGGAGCTGGATATTCATAGGTATCATGGTTTTAACAGTGACATTCCAAGCAGTGATAGTGGAGTTCTTGGGAGATTTTGCAAACACAGTGCCGCTCAGCTGGGAATTATGGGTGCTCAGCATTTTACTAGGATCAGTTAGCTTGATCGTTGCAGTCATCCTAAAATGCATCCCTGTCGGAAAAGGTACTACTTCTACTACTACACTCAAGCACCATGATGGTTATGATGCACTTCCCTCCGGTCCAGATCTCGCTTGAAAACGAACATATAACTTGCTGGCCAGAGATATTCTCGTGGTCGGGATATGCATTTTTTTGGTAAGAATATTAGGGTTTTTAAAGTGTTGAGGGACTCATACAGGCATGTGTAGTTACTGATTATCAGCCTCTAACTTCAAAAAATGTAGGATTTAGTGTTGTGTTTTTTGGTTACTTGAGCTGAAATGTTGCACACAAAGAAGAAGATGGAAAAGAAGAAAAGACTAGTTTTGAAGTAATTTTTATCCACCTTTTTGACAACTTATGTACTCTGAAACACAAATATTGGTATCTTTTTCCATGTTCGGGTTCTGTTAGCTAAGAATAAGATGCTAATGCCTGGAAATTTTCAGTCATGGCTTTTTGGTATTCATTACTAATATGCTTAGCATTAGATTTGCTTATTCATATGTTGAATTTTGTAATGGAGATCCCCATGTATTCTATCCAACTGGAACTGTCTTTACAGGTTGTTTTGTTTCAAGTAAACAGTATATATTTTCAACCTTGTTATGTACTTTTCATGCATAATTCATGTCGTGTTGCACAACCCACCACGAACACGACATGTTAAACACGATAACTAAACGAGCTGTGTGACATGATTCGATTAACCTTCACACGGCTCAACACATTTTGCATGATAGAACCAACGTGTTTGACATGACACTATTCAACATGTTTGACCCAACCGTGCATTCGTGTTTTGGAGGCCCAACAAGACATGATTACTGAACATGTTGGATTCTCAAACACGAACACGACGCGGTTACAAAATGTTATCTCAAACACGCTAATTTCGTTTCGTGTCACGACACAAATTGTTGTTTTTTCCTCTATCAGTAGGGTATATTGTTCAATCACAGCTATTCCTAACACACACATGTGAATGAATTTCTTGATTTCTTCTTCTCTATAATACCAATTCTTTGAACTTTCGAAGAGAAAATTCTGAAGATATTACCTTGTCTGACGAGTCTAATGCAAAAGTGTGCACATATTCGTATACATAATGAATACAACACCACAATGAAAAATAGTCTCTAAATAAAATTATATGCACCAAGAATACTGAATACCTAGCCTCAAATGTAATCGCTCTTCCTGCCTCGTTTGCAACAAAACAATACTCGTGGCAATCAGAAAGTAAAATTTTAAATCGGAAAAAAGATTATGATCATTTAAACCTTCGCTTGGCTTCTCCATATGCAACTACACCAGCAACGGTCATTGCGTATCCAGCAATGCCAACAACCGTCACTGGATTCCTGAACAGAAATATCGAGATAACGACAGCCACAGCACCTTTTGCATTTCCCAGTACCTGATTCAAACAAATACACAAACAAAAAGGTTCATAGAAAGATCAATGTGTTTATCGGAGGATTGCTGATGATGTGTCTAGGTTCCTACGAGCACCCAGGAAGTTCACTTTCTAATGCAATTTGTCGGGAAAAAAAAAACATAGTACGAAGTGTACTTCCATAATTTAGATTTAGTTAAGAAGCATAAAAAAGTAAGTTTGGAACTATTAAGATATAGAAGGATGTGAATAATTTCAGACCTGAAGTGTTAGCGCACTTGTATGTTTTGTGACCAAGAAGTTTGTCAAGTTAGCTGAATAGGCCAATGTTGAATTGATGAAAAGAAGTATCCACATGAATTTATGTTCCCTTCCAAGTGACAAAGTGACGTCTAAAACGTTAGGCTCCATTATTAACGAAGCAGGTAATAAAACTAGAACTGCGATTGGGGACATATACAAAAGCAAGTTCATTGAGTTCAACTTTTCCCTGTAAGAATAAGACAAACAAGAAGTGGGTAAACATTAGAACAGAAATATAACTATAGAACATACACTCTCAGAGTTAAGTGGTTTGAATATTTTATCTACATTTATTTGTCTATCTCCTTGCCATACTGAGTATATAGGAGAAGCATATAGATTATAGAACGAGGGAGTGCAAGAAAAAAGAAAATTAATGCCTTGCTTTTCAAGAAGACAATATGTATCCTGTGCTAGAGAATCAATGCAGCCATACAGGCAGCATTAAAACGGAAAGAAAGGAATTAAATATTGAGAGATAAACTTGTGAAATCGAAAAGGAGTATACTAGAGGGATATCAAGTGTCACTTGTCTATAAGAACGTCACAAAGTTCATATCTAACACCACAGAGAACTATCCATGAACTTTTCTATGCACTGAGTATGAAGTATGAAATGATCTGTACTTAAATCTCTAGTGACCTAAGGACGTGTAGTTTGGTGTCCATTAACGCACAATTTCAGATATGGTGGGACTGCATTGGATACTTTAAGGTTTGCGTCATCTGAGCCTGAGCTTACTACCTAGAGGAGGTCACAAACTTTTGAGTTGAAAAAACTATCTGGTCCTGCCTCAACGTTACTCAAGACAATGACCGGGAGTATCTTCTACACTAAAAAGTGGTCAAGGAATTCTAAAATTAGCAAATGACTTTGCCTAGTGATAATAAACTAAAGCTTAGACTTTGACAAACTATAGCAGAGATGCAAAGTTAATTGACCAAAGATGGAAGGAAAAGCAGCAGGAATGCCTTTTTTTTTTCTTCAGTTACTCTAATTGGCATTCATTAATAACCAAATTTAGATGGAACAGTGCCTTTAAAATGCATATACATATTTGAAAGACAAATATATGAAGTAGTAAAGCCAAAAAGTAATACCCTTCAGCAGAAAGCAAGATACTCTGCAGAACAGACTTGAACGCCCTTGCAGCCGTTGCACTGATGCACATTATGAATCCGTACAAGTGAAAACTTGGTTCACCCTACCACCACCAACAGAATACCAAATTAGATAAAAAGAAAATGTGCAAGGAAGTTCCTCCATAAAGATTGAGATACAAGTTGCTCGAGAAAATGAAAGAGAAGAGTATGAAGTTTCCCTAGTCAAAAGGGAAGTAATAAAAGTAATAGAAACTCCCTAAGAAAACATTTTATACCAATTATACATTATTAATGAAGTATAGCAACAAAACGAATCCAATAAAATACCACATGTTTAGTTATTCTCCAAACCATTAAATTCCTCTATCCTCATGTAACCAAACTACCATTTTAGTTACTTGCAGCCGTTTCTGCATTTCCATTATTACTTCGCGCACAAAAAGAATATTTCTCAAGCTGCAGCATCAAGAACTATAATGGGAGATAATAAATTGATAGCACGCTTCTTTTGTTCTTCATTTAGACTCCTAGAACATATATAACACGATAACTCTGAACATTTCCTAACCGCTAGATAAACCAACCTAACCAAGCATCCAAAGGCCTCAACAGCACCAACATACCCTTCAATCCATATTGAAGTCTCTACCTCACACATCTACTTATAGCATATTGAGTGCCCTCAATGCATAGTCCAAAACCAACTACTCCACAAGTAACATTGCAAGAAAAAGCACCTAAATTCTGTAACAAACCAGAGACCACAATTCACATAGCACATACATTACATCATAAGAATGAATAAACATCCCATTTGTCAGAATTTCAGATCTAAATGTGCATCAAATAAGCAATACCCATTAAAACCATGTGATCGCAGCAGCAATTGAAGAACAAAAGGCACAAGCTTGGCGATCCAAATTACCAAAAAAATCAACATACCCCACTGACCTCATTATCTACTTATAGCACATTGAGTGCACTGACCTATCTATGCAATCCCACTATACATAACCATGTAACATAGCAAGAAAAAACACCTACATTATGTAACAAACCAGAGACCACAATTCACATACAATACATCATATGCATGAATAAACATCAAATTTATCAGAATTTCAGATCTGAATGTGCACCAAACAAGCAATACCCACAAAAACCATGTGATCAAAATAGCAATTGAAGAACAAAAGGCATAAGCTTGGCGATCCAAATTACCAAAAAAATCACCAAAAACAAAAACCAACATACCCCACTAGCAATCACAATCCCAACCACAACCGGCACGAGAGCCGCGTAGGTGACCCACGACTCCCTCTTGCGCGTCATGAGATACGCAAACACCGCCGTGAAGAAGGGGGTGGTGGCCCCCACCGCCTGGTTGAAGGAGACGGGAAGGTAGCGGAGCGAAATGTTGCCGCCGACGACGGAGGCGCAGAAGACGACGCTGAGAGTGGCGATTTTGAGGAGCTGAGGGCGAGATTTGAGGGGCTGGAGAGGGACGAGCTTGAGGACGGCGATGGAGATGTAGCTGAGGAGGGCACAGGCGGACATGTGGCAGATGGTGAGGAAGATGGGGAAGCGGAAGCCATAGTTGGAGAGGAGGAACTTGTTGAGGAGGAGGACGCCGATGTTGGAGGAGTACCAGAGAATGACGAGAGAGGTGATGAAGAGGGCTTGCTTGTTCGGCGCCGGAGATGGTGTTGCTGATGCCATTTTTGGAGAGAGATCGGTTTGATGAGACGCTCAGCACCAGCTCTCATCTGAGCTTCGTCTTCAACAATGACAAAATTGTGTCTTTTTTTCTCATTTCTTTCATTAAAATTTAAAACAAAAGAAAATTTAAAAAACAAATACAAAAGTATATGTTTTTTGTTGTATAATAAATGAATAATAACACATTGTGTTCATGTAATTAATTATGTTAATTGCAGGCGGATGTTTGAGAGCAATTCTAATATGTCTCAAATATTGTATAAAAATATGTGTAAAATAATGTGTCAATTATTAAGAAATGACACATCACAATTCTAACGACAATTTAGACGAATCAAAATATGTCAAAGGTACAATATGCAGTATAAATCAGGCGCTCCGCGCCAAAAGTTCATGGGAGGGTAGTATCAAATATGTCAGGTTATTATTCATTTAAACTTAATATTAAACCACAAATTAAGAAATATTTTTTGGCACATAAACTAACACATCACTTTGTACAGAATTTGAGAAATAAAATTTTTCTTTCTCTGTTTAATGATGTAAAGAAATAGACCATCAATATTGTGAGTTTTGTGTATATTTTTTTTTAGATAACCGTGTGCGTATTTTTTTTGAAGTGTTTATTTTTAGGATAAATGGTTAGAAATCTTTTTATCATTAAAATGATAAAGAAATTGGACATGGAATTCACATTTCTCGACTTTATATATTTATGTTCAATCTATTGTTAAGAAAAATCATTAACGTTTTTAATCTACTAATAAAATAACATTAACGTATATGTTTATGGGGATGGTGGGAAACGCACTAATAATATTAGAATTCAAAGATCTAATGTGAAAAAGTCACCATTTTTTTGAAACCTGAATAGGTGACCATTAATTACATAAAAAGTCATAGTTGAGAGTCTAGATTTGCGTCTCATAACACGCAATTGACCCATCTATGTTTCTTTCATGTATTTTTTTTAATTAAAGGAAAATAAAAACAACTTATTTTTTATTTTGGAAATTTAAAATAAATATTTTTATTTCCAATTTTAAAAAATTATGAAAAATTAGTTAATGTTGTGCAATTAC
This sequence comes from Pelargonium nanum, assembly GCA_036897485.1. NCBI lineage: Eukaryota > Viridiplantae > Streptophyta > Magnoliopsida > Geraniales > Geraniaceae > Pelargonium > Pelargonium nanum. The sequence continues at coordinate 167 of JAYMTF010002969.1, read as the reverse complement.
TCTTATTAACCTTTGGTTTTGTCCATTGTGGATGCCCTTAGGGTAAGATTTTTTTACAACACTTACATGTAATTATGGATATAAGGGCGTCCACAATGGGCAAAAACCAAAGGTTAATGTCATTGGTATTCGTGCATTACACCATTTAAAATTGTTGATTGAGCTGA
>JAYMTF010002968.1:0-16492 GCA_036897485.1 Pelargonium nanum | reverse complement strand
CATTTTTATCCAAACAGTTAAACTGATTCTTTTTAAAAAAAGTTGAAGCACAAAATTGCTTCTGATCTTTTCATGAATAAGAGCTATTTATGAGAAGTTAACCCAAACACCCTCTTATAAGAGAGCTCAAATCTCTTAGAAGTTTCTCTACATCAATGGTTTCTATATTTTTTAGGACTTATTTAAGCCTCAAGGTCTCAATGCAATTAGAACCTTCAATGTGAATGCTCTAAATATATGCTCTAAAAAGTCAGTTATAATTGGTAAATGCACAATTATAAGGAATAAGGAGTTGCATTTATTGCAACAGTATGTTTGGTACAAAAAAATGGTAAATAAATACAAATTGTGCAAATTACTAAAATAGACATAAAGTAATTGTAGAAGTGTAATTACATTATTTTCGTTTTTTTATGTTAAAATGAAATAAAAATTGAATGGTATACATGAGATTATCATGATTATTGTCAAATAGGGCGATGAAATCAAACTTAATGCATACAATAATTGGGTAATATTGTGTAATATAAATTTTGTAGTATTAATAATAATAATAACCAAAAATATACCGCATTTGCATATATCTCAGTTGAGAAATTATTTTTTTATATAATAAAATAGTTCAAAAACATTTGAGCTAAATAACAACTATGGTCGACCATTAATGCGTGAGTTTTCATCTCTTGTTAAGTAACTATAAAAGTAACGAAATGGTCGACCCTTTCGATGATTATGGTCGACCGATACTCAATTTCACAAATAATGGTAACTTTAGATTCGATTAGTTCAAAATAACAGTTTCAACTAACTATTAACAACATGTTAAAATGACATGCAATACACATTTATGTGTAATTATAATTGTATGAAACCGTGTTTTGTCAACCACAAGAATGACACATGAAATTATCATCTTTAATCTTTAACGTACTTTTAAAGATGATGAACACGACAACTATCTTATATGCCTCATGTGAAAGCTCAACACCAATTTTTTCTTTTAACCATGAGGTATTACTCTCAATTTCCTACGTACCTCCTTATATTGATCACAAAACTTACTCATAATTACAAAAGTTTGAAGCATGGGAAGCAAATCTAACATTTAAACAAAGGGAGTTTTAGTTGTTGGAAGGGTTAAGTCAATTAACATGCTGTCATTTCTTCTTTAATGAGTTTGGCAATATTCATCTCATATTTGCCTTATTTAGTTTCTTTACACAATCGAATATTGGATGATAATTTTTCTATTCAAGGTAAGGATAAATAGGTCATTAGCCAACAATTTTAGCTTCTTAAAGGAGTAAGGAAATCCCACATGAATTGTTTTGCTCTATCGGAAATTGCCTCCTTCAAGAAGCTAAAATGGTGATTGGCTCATTTAAGGAGAACTATGGCTATTAAATGTAATGTGTTTTCTGTCCCCAAAAAATGTTAGCATTTCCTTTAGAATGCTAGAAGCAAATAAAACAAATTGATTAAATATTTAATAATGTAACCGGATTAAAGTTGAATTTTATATTATTCAATTCTGAATTCATTTTTTTCACAAACATGTATAAATTTTTATACATGAAATTTCACTAAATATTGTGCTCAAGTGGTGGCTAAAATGTATTCCAAATTGATAAAATATAAGATAACGTGGTTACATATAATAATGTAAGTGAAACTCTACTAAAAAAAATTGATCTTCTGGTAGTGGAAGCCAAACTTATTATATGTAGAAGTCATTATTAAAATTTAACATTGTGTCAGAACTGATTTTGATTTATATTTGACCAGAAAGTGGTCTAACTGTACACTTGCTGAGCTCACGGTGTCTTAATTTTATTAATTTTTTGACGGGAATAATTTTATTAATTTAATTTAAAAATAAACCATGAGTAAACTAGAGTTGTTTTTACCAAAAAAAAAAGAGAAGAAAAGAGAAAAGAGATGTAGATAGTAGAGAAACCGGGTGTTGCGGTGACAAGCGAAGAGATTAAGGAAAAAAGGGAAATGGTCAACAGCTGGACCCCACTCCACACCTTACACGAGTTTCGGCGTTTTTCTCTCTCCCACTTTCCTTTCACTCCAACGTTCGGATTTTTTGGATTTGGACGACTCACGTGCAGTGCAGCGTTCTACTGCAGGCCCCACTCATTCGTCCCATTGGTTTATTTAGCTAATACTAATCAGTTTCTTTACATTACTAGAACTTTTACCCGTTGGATGTTAATCCCTCCCTGCCCAAGACGTCTACATCTTTGTAACAAAATCCATATATATATTATATTTATTTATACTAAAATAACACAAACAAATCTGCAAGATTATCTTACCATCTGGAATTTTCATTCTCAAAAGAAGGGTTAAACTGATTTAATTCGGGAACTTTAAAAAATCCATTTCAAATTTTGAGTTTTTGGATTAAAATAATTCAGGTAATTCAAGTTAACTTTTCGTTTACTTTGACGATGTGTTACTGACGTGTATTTTTATTTTATAAATATTAAATATCATACTAGAAGCACACATGTAAGATTTTAAAAATCAAAATTAATTATAAATACTTTATTACTAATAAAAAATGACGCACCCTGTTTGTAAACTATTTCACAAGCACCAATATCATTCTATCAAAGAATTGAGTTGAATCGACAGTAACACTAAATACAAACCCGAAAAACTTAATTTCCTCTTCTCGGGCTCTAACTTCAGCAACGACATGCTTATCATTAGTTTCAACCGATCGACATCTTTAAGTATTTTCCAATAACAATGTCTACCAACAATTCCAAACAATATCTATCGACCCTGGCACCCAAGAATCCCAAAAAATACAAACATCATTCTGCGACCCCACCCGCCTATAGCAGCCCAATTTCTGTAATACTTTAATTACAATGTATTGTAACTATAATTTTAACATCATCTTTTTTCAAATAATTTCTTAAAGATACGTCACATTTTATTTGAACCAGTAATAGGTACAAGCAAATTTAGCACACAAAAAATATTTTGAGGAAGATGTAAAAATAAGAACCCTCTGTTAAAGATACGTACTACTATTTCATTTTTTGTTACCCTGATATTAAGTATATTGTTTTAAATAAGTTAAATATCTTCTAGATATCATTCCATACAACGATGTTTTTCTTCCTATGATTTGTATTGACGTATGGGTTTAAACTTAAGATTAATTTCGTGTCAACCACGTAAACAATCTATCTAAATTTCTTCTTAACATCAATTTTTGCTTTTTACTTCACTAGACATGGTTATCTTTAAAAACTATTTTTTTTTATTTTTATGAATCCTTAAAAACTATTTTATTACAAGAGGTTGGTTTAGCTATATTTTTAAAATTAATTCTTTACTTTAATTATGTGGATTTTTAAAATTTTAGTTTTCCACGATGAAATTGATAAATTATAAGCTTGAATTTTGAATTAATTTGCATTATAATATTTTTTTTAAATCTCTCACCTTATAATCATTAGCTTACGAGTTCTTATGAATTTACCAAACACGTAACTTGATCAAAAGAGTTCTTTTAATGTTTATAAGCTAGTTTGACCGGCTTATAACTTTACCTAAACACCCTCTGACTAACTACTCCTAATTTTTTCTAAAAATAAAAAATACACTTATCTTAAGATGGTTGAAGTCACTCAATACTATATATATTTGAAGCCTTTGTTTTTTATTTAATGGACCTCAAGAAAAAAAAAAATTGTACTTGTTTGCTTCACTCCTTCGTAATAAAATCACTTTAAGGTTGAGGGCCCAGGGTGTGTATTTGGGCTTTGCTTCTCATGGCCTTTTGTTATACCAGTTCACCAGTGGCACTCCATCAAAGGTTTGCTTATCAGTAATTTGTCAATTCAATAAACATGAGATGATTTTGAAGCAAACAAGAAAAAAAGAAAGTTAAATGTTTATTTACTTGTGACTTCCGCACAATATAATCTGTCACATCAAGTACATGTAAAAATATACTTAACACAACAAGATCCATGTTTCATTTCTCTTCCATTTCAAAAATGTGAATACTTATTCAATTAGGACGCTCCTACAAATTGCATGGCATTTCAAGCCAAAAGAACAAAATGAAATAACATAAACAAAAAAATTGATTGCCACAAGATTTATCATATTGGGCAAGAACCAAATGGACATAGCAATTGGCATTGCAACTAAATTTGGTCGAAGGGGAAATCCTGAATGAAAGCAGAGTCCAATTCCCAAATCTTGAGCGAGGCCTTAACAGTCACACCCGTTGCATTGTTGAACAAGAACAGTTTCGCGGCTCCATAGATCGCTTCTGTCGGATAAACCCGAGATGTGATCACTCTCCTCCCTCCCTGCCCGAAACTTTCGATCATCGAATGATCCACCAGTACCCTCATTGACAACTTTTCATCGTCAAGAACTGGAATGCTGCTTCCGTAAACAAATCTCTGCACGCCCGGAGCCAGCGAAGACCTGCAATACATATTAATTGATCATTTACAAGACTTTTCCTAACAAAATATGGTTCGAGTCTCGATTTTTACGTGATATATAAAAAAAGGAACAAATCCATTCAGGAAATTGAAGAAGCGAACCTGGATTCGTCTGCACAAAAGTATGGCTCGATACCATCACTGTCCTCATCCGTGGAATTGGCTATGTTGAAGTAGATGGGAGTGAGCTCGGAAAGTGATTCGTCTGCAATGACCAGGAGCCCGAACGGACCATACGTGCTTCTGTCAATAGCGCCAGAGCCGCAGCCACTTGAGACCACTTCTGTATCATTGGATTCAAGAACTTCGTATTCGAATTCAGCTATAATGTCTAGCTGCGAAGCTGATCCGATGTCTAGTGCCACAACGGATCCGGGTGCAACCTCCACCTCTGTGAACTCTGTGCTGTTTAATCTCAGGCTCTCGATCTCTTCCACGGGCCATTCTAGTATGTTCGTTCCGGTTTTGTTGTCAAATGTCACGACTCTAGGAATGGTCTGAACAGAGGCCCAGCCTTTTTGCAAGTCATCACCTTCGGTGTCAGTTTCATTGGTCCAGCCCCATAGGATCCTCCTCTGTTTGTTCTGGTCGTAGAATGTCTTGGATGCGTAGTACCTCCCGTAGTCCACCTCCAACCCGATGCCCACGTCTTGTTTCGGGTCATCGGGCGTCCAAGTGTTGTTCTCGGGGTAGTATGTCCCGAGTGCATACACGTCACGCTTCGTGTTGTCCAGACTGGCTTTCAACACGTGTTTGGTTCCGGGCCCGTACGCTGACGTGTCCGGTCCATTCGACCCGTTTATGTTGACCGGGTAGAAGTCCACGCACTCCCACTCACCCGTACCCTGGACCGCGTGCAAGATGTTGTCTAGGAGCTCGAAATAGGTGAAATTAGTAGTCTTGTAGTTGAGGGCAATGCCCGTGCCATTAACCGTGGAGCCAATGATGATGCGCCACGTGCCGTCTGGAGCGCGCCAGCCGGCGGCGGGGTCCCTGAACTCATCCGTGGCGATGCCAGATGGCGGGACCATGACGGGGTTGGCATCGTACTTGACCCAGTCGAGGAGGAGAGGATCGGATAGGTTGGCCGGGTGGGCGAGGCATTGGACCTGGATGGAGGCATTGGTGTCGCCGGTGTAGAGCATGACGATCTGGCCGTCGGGGAGGAGGGTGGCGGAGCCGGTCCAGACGCCGTTGATGTCGTACCATTGATCGGGGCGTAAGGCGATGGGGAGGTAGAGCCAGTGGATGAGGTCTCTTGACACGGCGTGTCCCCAAGTGATGTTGCCCCAGACAGCGGAGTCTGGATTGTACTGGTAGAATAGATGGTACCAACCCATATGAAACAATGGTCCTACAAATTTTAAATATATGATAAAAAAAGAAGAGAATATTGTTAGATAATGTAGGTTACAAAAATGGTTGTGTAATTAAAGGGGCCGGCTGGCTAAGTAAACACTACAACACTTTCCAAGATGCAATAGTAGTGAATTAGTGATGGGCAGGCCAATGAATTGAATTGATGGGTGTGCACTACACTCACTCACTCCTTAACTTGATCTATGGGGTTGCCAGCCAGATACAATATTCTAGGTCTATCTATCATGTATTCTTGTGTGTGGTATGGATGACTTTGTCACATATCCATTGTCACTACAAGAAATTGTTCGTTATACGGCGCAAATGTCTATAGCTGCTATATGTTACGTCGGAAATTAGTTCTACCAAAATTTCATTTTGTGCCACTGTTCGAGTCTATTAGTATCCGGTCGGTTGTACAATACGTCTTGAACTCAAGACCTCAGGATTAAACACGATCATCTATACTGCTCAGCCAACGACGGGTGGTAAAATCTATCTAATATCGCTAGTTATACTAGTCAGTTTTTATTGGATCGCACTTTTTAAGTTAGAAAATAGTGAATAATGGAAGATTGGATTGAGATAGGTTTGGTTTGATTACTACAACTAGAAGCACAACATGGAATTGTATAAGCGAAAAGGATTGATAAAATTTGGCAAATAAATAGAAAAGGAACAAATTACTTACCATCAGGATCTGATTGAAGCGGATACAACCAATTCCAGATTCCCCCACCAAACAAACACAGCAAACACAAATGACAATAAGATTGGATCAGCTAATACAAATCAACCAATACTCCAAGAAACGCAAAAAACTGATTTGAAAAGTTTTAATAAATGAATGAAAAGTCTTTTCTTGCTGTTTAAGCTTGAGTGTACCTAATTCTTTTCATAAAAAAAAAAAAAAAAAAGTCAAAGAGCAAGAAGAGTTGGTGTCGTGCGTACCATTCATCCAATTCTTCTGTGGTTGAAAGTGGTAGGCAGTTCTCTGCCAAGCGAACTGATCACTTGTCCAGTTGTATGAAGAAGCTTCGTCGGAAAACGCCGGGTCCGACTTGGCCGACACTCCCTCCGCCACCCCTCGTGGCACCGCCTTTTGAAGCTCCGGCATTGTTTCCGGTGACACCGAATTGTCACCATTACTATCAGTCTCCACCGAGGGCTGTAGACCTTTGTTGTTAAGGATCAGCCCTACCAGTGACATCAATAACACTACTGATGTCACGATCACGGCAAAGCCCTTCAAAGGTCTTTGCCGTGACCTTGTCGGAAGACCTTCAAACGAGTCTTCCGGCAAGGGACTGTAGTGGTAGGAGTCGTGCTCCATAATATCAGAGCTCTTAGGCTTCTCCATTGTAATAAAATGATGCGAGAGTGAAGAGTGAGGGATGGAAATAAATAAGGGAGTTTAAATGGTTACGTGGTGGAAACCCATTTGGTGTTGAGATGAGAAGTTGCATAAAATTGGTGAGATGTGTGAGGGTGGATTGGTGGTTGGGTTCAATTTAGTTGGATCTTATAAATAAACAGATCGATGGAGTGAATTATATTTTAATGAAGCTAGCTTAGCAAATTTTTGAATTTTGATATGTAATGGCTATGGTGAGGTTTGTTGATCCATAAAATAGTTGCTAAAAAAGGAAGGGTTTATTTATTTTTAATTTCCTAGCTACCTACTGGTCAAACTATATATATTGAAATGGCTGCATATTAACTTTGTAAACAGATATTATTAGCTTGATGAGTTCACAATCTGAAGTTTCGACTTCAAATCTACGTAAAATGAAATTATATAAACGAAAAAAATACATGAGAAAACTCAGTTATCATAATTCCTATATTTTAATAGATTAGTTAAAAAAAGAAGAAGAAATGAGGCAGAGAAACTGAATATTGATAGGAGATCAGAATGATTACGAGTTTGAAGAAGAAATATTGGGTTTGATACCATGTACAATTGTACAAATGACCAACACCTACCAATAAAAAACTTCAAACAATTTATTTTTCGGATTTGTATTCAAATATAAATTATAATTAATTGTATTAAAATTATGAGAAAAATGATCTTAGCCTAATATTTTTTTCTTAGCCAAAACCAAGCCAATGAGATAATTATAGCCACCTAAGTGAATTTGTGAGAGCAGAACAACTTGTTTGATCAAGTATTTTAATGAGGTGTCACAGTCTCATCAATCGTGTTTAAGCCAAATAATTTTTAGTTTAAAATTTTACTCTTTACAATTATTAGAAAATTTTGAAATTAAACATTTCTTGGGTTTTGGCCGGTAAAAAATATAAAAAACATGTCATTTTATCAATTATCACTCGTCCCTACAGTAGATTTATAATGAAATCAAAGCACGTGATTAGTTAAAGTTTAGAAAAAATAAAATGGATTGGAAACGTATAACGGTTAGGTGTATGACAAGGAGATCTAGTGATGTGCCTTTAAATAATGAGATGAATAAACTTGCAACATACAATAACTACGATTTATTTATTTATTTTTCATAGTAACCGTGGCAAAATAAGAGTCGCCAAGTCTTATGATAGAAAATGAAAATGGGTGTGGTTGCATACAAATTTAACAAACCACAAAAAAATGTACAATTAAATTGTGGTAGCGTGACATGGCAAATGGATGTGTATTTAAATCACACTCCTTCCGTTTTATTTAATAAAATGTTTTAGTGTAGATTTATTCTTTCATTTTCACGTAACAAACTTAAACAATACTAGCTAAAAAGAATTTAAATAATAATTCATGCATAACTTATTCTTAAAAAAAAGAAAATACAGTTATTTTTTTTGAAATAATACACTTATTTTGTGGCTAAAATACAACTCAAATAGAACATTAATTTGAGATTGTTTTGGAAATATTATAAGTATGGAAATATGAGGAATGGAGTTGAGGGCCGGAGACTTTGGGGCGGAGCCCGAGGCTTGAGTTCATGCTCCTAAGTTTCTTGAAGCTGTTTCGAACATGAGAGTAATAATTTACTCTAGGGGAATTTAAACCACACCTCACTGCGGAGGACTATAAAGAGAATTCTAAAGATAGGAACTATCTATATAAAATGTGGAATCTCTTCTATTACCAAATATGAAGTATTTATACTTACAAAATAAGACCGCCATGTGTCATCGTTTGGTTAACGTAGGGTCCTCTTTGGGTCCACTCGGGTGTTTGATTTCTAGCCTCCTGGATGCACCGTCTACAGGTGTTGGGTGGGCATAAGAGCTCATGTTTGCTCTTCTAACATTGCGGGGTGGTGTAGAGCTCCTAGGAATCTTTACCGATTCGGGTGACGTCCTAACAAGTGTCTTTGTGGCGCGAGAGATCTTGGTTGAAGATTCGTATCAACCTATTTGTCATCATTTCATCTCTATTGTTGAAGATTGATGGTTAATTTGAACACTTTTGTCTTGTTTATCTCTAATTTAGCTCTTGTTGATCATTGTAATGCTTATTAAGAAAATCACTTCGATTATGTTACTTATATAGTCTTTCCTTTTCTTCCCTAAGTTTTTGATAGTCATTCATCTTAAGGCCTGAATTTCTTTCTACGATTCACTAACTATTCCCGAGAGGTTTTTCTTTCTACAACTCACAAAATCTAACATGATTATTATATTTGTAAGAATAAAATCAAGTTATTTATGGCACGGTGATCTGGTTTTGCTTTGCACATCTAAGAAGTCATCGATCATAACATAATTTTATTTTAATAGTTTAGCTACACAACATGGGGGTATCTCTTCTTTTTTCACCCAAATTTCACCACATACCGTTGGTAAAAATGCTCGAACCCGAGACATCAAAGAGAATTCAAAACGCTTAAATCGCTAGACTCAACATGCCTTGGTAACGTAACATAATTATTGTATTAGTAAGAAAAACATATAAAATGATAGAGTACTGTTCAGCTAAAAAAACACAGTGATAATATATCCAACTACTAAACAATTGGATGTTCATGGAAACATTTTCAGTAAAAGTATGTTAATATTTTTTGAGTGACCGAGTAGTGAAACAAATAAGTGTATACAAACAAAAATAATATTGAATTAGGTTAGAAATTAACTTGCATATGGTGCAGTTAAGTTTGAAGAAGACAGATAATGTTGATGGATCTGGATCATGAAGATGAAGCAGACCCTTAAGAGAATGGTGACAAGATTGGAGGAACTAGTTTTAACTCTATCTTGTACATACTAACATGCTTACATGTGATCCATTTCTGGCATGCCTCAGCTACTTCTATTTCAAATCTAATGTACTCTGTTCATCGTCGAGCTAGAATTGAATGGTTGTTGCATTTGACTGTTAGGAATTCTTCAGCAAACACTTCTCCAAAGATCGATCTGAAGTAGGTTTACTGATCTGGTGGACGCAAACAGCAAAAGGTCCCATTGCTTTTTTAATTCTTAAATGTTTAACGTGATTGTCATATGTTTATGTTGGGTTGATGATTCATAGATCTCTTGTGTATATATGTTGGTCAGTTTCGTACAGAAGATTGGCATATGAAACAGGTCGGTGAGAAATAGGTAAACTATTAATAAATAAGCAATAATCAATAATAGGACCGGGATTGCATCAAAAGCTTGCAACCCGACCCAACCTACGTCTGACAAAAAACCGATCACCGTGATAAGCCCGAATCCATCTCTGCACGCTCAAGTCCTTCGATAACCGAGATAAGCCCAAATCCATCTCCGCCTGGTCATGGAAGGACTTGGGCGTGTGGAAATCTGCTCAACAGCTTATGTTCCTAGCCATATCATTAATATGACTGCATTTGAATTTTAGTGTAAAATGTGCTGATTAGGACGGGTTTGTCTGATATGATTCAATCCAATCCAATCCAATCAGTATTTTTGTACCAAAATTTTATATTTCCAACAAATTATGAGTTCTCTCTAGTGCCAGCAAAAATAAAATTCTCTTCCATATACTTACTCTCCCATAGGGACAAAACAGAAACAATGAGGGATACAAAAAAATAAATGATTGGCATTCATGTCTTGGTGCCTACTATACAATTTCTCACTTTTTTGCAAGTCTGCTACCTCAACATGTTGGTATTATACATTTTCAAGGAAACAATGCTTCCTTGATATATACCCCACCCCCAAGTATGTATATATATATTCACCCCTTCTTTATCCTCCAATTAGTAGTATACATAATACTTATACTGCATTTGACTTCTTCCATTTAACCAGACACGTCAGAAACTCCATCACCTGAAACATATAAATACCACTCACCCTATTGTTTCAATTGCCTTCACAGAGCACTTTAGCCAGTTTGGTTTCTTAATCAAATCTGGTTTAATGCTTTTTAACTACAGCTCCATAAAATCATTTTTAAATGCATAATAACACAGAAGGGAGGGCCATGTTTAAGGGAAACATTTTTCTCTATTAATATAGTTTCATATTGTAAGTTTCATGACACAAATATATATTGTAAGTTGTAACATACCTCGGATGGGTCCCTGAGAGAATAAAATGCTTTACTTTCCTTGGGCACAGAAGAAACTAAAATGCCACACCCTTGATTGCCCTCTCTCAATACCTGTGAAAATCCCGTTTAGAGTGTTACATATCTCACCAATGGGCAACACACAACACTAGAACTGCTGTAATTCATATTAGTACTACGTACCTTGAATGCATCTTCATCTGTCCGGTCATCTCCAATGTAAATTGGGAGCACATCATCACAATTACCAAGCTCTGAAACAAGGTTTTGGATCATTAGTGCATAACAAATACAGATTATCTTCTCAGTACTAAATCTTGATCACAACTTTCACGAGATGGCCAAAACTTACCAAGTGATTCAAGTAAGAATGTAACTGCTTTCCCCTTATCCCAATCAATCACAGGTCGAACCTCCAGAACCTAAACATGGGTTACATATAAACGTACAAATAACTCAACAATCACAGTAGCACAAGCATAAGCAGAATATACTCAAATGAGATAAATCCATGTCCATGTGTTAATTCTAATAAGTACCTTTCGACCATGAGTCAGCTGCAAGCGTGGGTAGCATTTTATAATACTGTCAACACGTTCTGCGACTGTTGTCCAACTCTGGAAGCAAAAGAAAAAAAAAAACAGCAAAGGCTCCCTTGGTCAGATTTCATGATATATGCAAAGGACTGAAAAGATAAATAAACTAAAGTTGTTGCTCAGCAAGACCCCTACCTTCTCATCTACATTACGGTAATGTACAGATACACAAAACTTATTATTCTCAACTTGTACTCCCTTAATGTCCCCAGTCCTCTTGACGAGAGATCTAAATATCTGATTAATCAAAGAAATGTTGGACAAATATATCACAATTAGAGAACAAAATCTTTGAACATGTGTTTGTTTATGTATATCATGAATACTCATAGAAAGGAGATCCGCACCTCATCAATCATAGGTAAGAACTCAGTAGCAGGCTGGAACATATTAACTTCCTTCCCCTACAATCACAAGTACCAAGTTAAGGATCGTACTGAAAGTTTATGACACAGAAACAATAGATGAATAAACTCCACAGCCAATTACCATCATGTCCGTAGATCTAATGGAGTGGGGGTGAAGGTTAGAAATGGATGGTCTAACAGGACCAACAATATCCATCCCATGACTACCCGCATAATAGAGTTCCGTTAGTCCCACAAACCCATAAACCTGAAGATAAATGCTAAAGTTAAATAGATAAACACAGAATTTTGAGTATGTATACAACAGAGAACATCATCAAAGATCTCCTTATTACTCTAAAAAAATATTATTTTAAGAGAACTGAGAAAAAAGAACCTTGTCCCGGCTTCTTCCACTAATTATTGCTGTTGGGAAATACTTTGCCACGTTTTTTACAGCTGCACGCATCTGAAAAGGGTCTCATTGATTTTACATTTGATTTATAAGGAATAATTTTTTTTCTTCTGAATATTCAAAATATTCTTCATCTGAAAAATAGCTCTTACCGCATTAGACATGAAGGCAGAGTCAGGATTGTCAACAATGGGCGAAAGGGTCCCATCATAATCTAAAAACAAGGCTATTCTCTTTCCCTTTGCTTGGTTAGCTATTTTCTCAAAGGATGCTAATGCTGATGGATACTTGAGCTGCAAATATAGAGAATGATGTATGTAAAACTGTAAACACATTAAGCTCATCGTAATATTTGAAACCAATAAAATTATATGAGATGGAAAACAATTACCATCCAGTTGAGGTAAGCAACATCAGGGATATCACTTGACGCAAGCTCATAGTTGAAATCCTTGGCTATCTTTCTATGCGAAGGGGACGAGGCTTTCATAGCATCCAGCCAACAGCTTGAAAGAACATCATCGAATATTACTGTCTTTTTCCTAGGAATTGTTAGGAACATGGTAGAAGAAAAAAGTGCTCCTGGGGGAGAGTATGGCAACAAAGTGGAATGCACACCCACTCTAGATTTGCTTATTGGTGTGGGATCAGCAAGAACAAGAGCAGTGTGATTAGATTTCAATTCCATGGACTCCAGATTTATTGCACAGTTTTGGAGTACAAAATTAAGTGGTTTACAACAGCAGACTGTCCAAACAAATGCAAAATGATACGTCTCAAATACAACAAAGATATTTTATTCACCCAACCCTTTTATCAATGAAAAACCACTGCTTCAAAGTTTACTTGTCAGTGCAGTTTGGCAAGCAGTCCATCAAGTGCAGAGATCCTGAATACAAATACATATTAGAAGGTGTTGAAAACAAAAATGTAGTAGTAATAAATAATAAATAATCAATGAAAAAGGTGTATACATAAAATTCAATAGTTCATAGTACCTTCTCATCTCCTCAGGCACAGAGTCATACAAGAAATGTTTGTGAGCTAAGCTTACAAAGCCCAGAAGTAATTCCTCACTTTCTGCAAGGAAGATAAACAACTGGTTGATATTTCTTTCCACAATAATATGTATTACAAGGGATTGTGGTGTCATTTGACAGCATCATAACTACATAAAATCAGTTACATCCCTCAATCTAACAATCACTAAAAGGCAATTAATCATAAACATTCTCAGTAATAGACAAGAGTCGTTGACATACCTCCAACAACACTAAGTCTTAGTAAATACTTTATTTTGGAGGGGAGTGACTTATGAAGTAAGAAGTTCAATCCACCTATATTTATATCAACCAAGATGAACTTACAAATAGGCAATACAAGAAATAACCTAAATAATTGAATATAAGTAAAGCATTAATATACTTCTAGTATACACAAATAATATATCAATGCAAAACAGAACAGCATCGAGAGCAACATACTGGCCCAGAGAAGCAAAAACTAGGTTCAAGAGTAACAGCAAAGGACCTACCACATGGGGGAGAGCAAACAACACTATATGCAACCACACATTGTGGACCTGCCACAGAAGGCTGGGAATCATTCATTTTATGGACCCAAGCAAAGATTTGGTAACAGCGCAAGAAACAACTTGCAGAAAAAAAAATTGACATTTCACATTCCACCAAAACCAACCACAAAATTTCCTAAAAAGAATTACACTTCATTTTCTAGAATTTGAAAGATCAGAAAATAAATCTTGAGTAATTATTATAAGACCACCTAAAAAGAATATGAAAATCAGATATAAAAATAAAGATACATCGCATCAATCTATTTTGGTAACAATGTCTAGGGTCGGCGAAAAAAAAAACTGAATTCACAAATCATCCAAACAGGAAGGGAATCCAAGAAACATAGAACAGAAAAATAAAATTGTTCTTGCAAACAAATCAATTGGATTCGCCTGAATATTCACCGAATCCAATTTCTTGATCCAGTAACGAATAAAAAAATCAGAGAAAATTTTATTTTGTAAAAAACATATAGAACTGAAAGACACTCTATCATGCAGCCTGAACATGGAGATAATTAAAAGAGCTGGCTAACGAAAACAAATTCAAGAACCCAAACCGCATTGCGCAACAGAGTGAAACGCTTTGATGAAGCACAACGCACCTGACTGGGAGTGAAGATTCGAGATGGAAGACGCAGCGAGAATCCAATGAATCCCAAAAAGGAAGCAGCTGGACCGTTTGGCAACCGGGAAAATGCAGTAAAATGACGGGAAAGGAGGAGGCGGCGAAGATTTGGAAGAAAGAAAGGTGGGGGCTTTAGGTGTTTGGCAGAGGAAATGGAAAAACCCTAGATGGAATAATCGCTGGGAACGAGAATCGAAGTCCAAATCAAATGGCAAGAAATCGAGAGAAAATAAAAGTGAGGGAAAAGAAAATTTTGTTAAAAACGTACCGTTATTTATAGTGTGACTGTTTTCGGTTGGACTCTACGTGCTCCATAAGGCAACTCTCAGACTCGGTTGTCGTTGTATTGTAATCTCTACCCTCCCCCAGCCCATCTCATCACGCGTGTACCACACGTGAAGTAATCAGATAGAGTGTCTCCTAGAATTTCGGGAGCGGCGCGTGTCCCAGCGGTTTATTCAATAATCAGTGGGAAATTTTGCGGCCAGGACATGAGTTGACGAGTCGGGGCTGACGTGGCCACGTTTGGGTGGGGGCAGTAGAGCAAGAGAGCGAAACGTGTCGTCGTTTTCAGAAACAGCTGGCTGGTCGTCGGTGACGGTGGTTGCGTGTCATGGACCTACAGAGTGGGTCCACGTAGCAGAAGGTGGGTCACATTACAAAGAAATGACGGCGGTTTAACGTGGCAAGGCTGGATAGTGGGTCCAGCTTTAGCTACAGACAAGCTCTAAGAAAACAATTAGCAAACACCGGTTTGGTAGTCGTTTAGAGGTGATAATTCAAATTCATATTCACATAAGATATTTCAAATTTTAGATTGAAAATTAAAATTCGATTTGAAATGAGCCAAACAGTCAATGCACTTCAAATTTTCTTCGAGATTTCAAATTCAATTTCTTGCTAATAACTTTGTTTGACCACATGTGCGGCGCATAATTATTTAAAGATACTGTTACATGTGAGACTCAAACACGAGATCTCACAACGGAAGTTCAAGGGTAATAACCACTTGGCCCGCAAAGCTTTGGTAATCCGTCGTGATTTTAAACTAATAGTTGCCATCTTCCAAAATAAGACAGCAGATCGTTGGCAAAGGAAACATGAGTTAGATTTGGTCCTTCCTAGAAGGAGCTTGGTGAGGTTTCCACATCTTGCTATCCACAATCATTAATCAAGATAACTTGCAGTAGATCTCCTTGTTTTAATCTCCTTGTAGGTTGAAAGAACCCTCTAACCTCTCCATTCCAAAGGACAACCATGTTTGCAGTAGCGACAATGCTCATTGTCAACTGAATCCAGGTGCTAGTGATCGGGAAACTGACCGAGCACTGCTCTCTACAGACGATAAATGGAAGT
Organism: Pelargonium nanum; assembly: GCA_036897485.1. Classification (NCBI taxonomy): domain Eukaryota; kingdom Viridiplantae; phylum Streptophyta; class Magnoliopsida; order Geraniales; family Geraniaceae; genus Pelargonium; species Pelargonium nanum. The sequence goes on along the minus strand of JAYMTF010002968.1, from coordinate 222 downwards.
ACGGCCTCCAGCTTTGTAAACTACGGAGGAAAGGACCAATCATATACTCCCTCCGTCTCAAAATGAGTGTCATATTTCCATTTTTTTTACAAAAATTAAAGATTACCAAATAATTTAATATGTTTTCAATATTACCCTCACTTTCCTCCCTACACCTCATGTGCAGTCCATGTGCAGTTCATAAGTGATAAGGGTAATATGAAAAAAAACAATAATATAATA
>JAYMTF010002967.1:0-16497 GCA_036897485.1 Pelargonium nanum | reverse complement strand
TGAGTTATATACAGCAACACAACAAGCTTACCCATTAAGCAAAAGAAGAAAAAAGGAAGCCGACGTAGAAAATGAAAATGAAAATGAAAATGAAAATGAAAATGAAGAATGAATATTTAGAAATGAAATGCAGTTTGGTTTGGAGAAGGTAGAAGGGAACAAGATAGCCAGAAAAGCGCGTTGTCTTTAGAATACAGAGTCGGTTCTGTGTTGTTGTTTCTGTTTTATTACTATTTTATTATATAATAGGGCTTGAGAGTTGAGACTTGAGAGAGTGAAAGTGTTCGAGGTTTAAGCCAACCTTTACGACCCTTTACGACCTCTCGTTTATTATTTTATGCAAAATTAAATATAAAAGATTTTACAGTGTAAGCCATGTTTTGGTTAGCGTCACTTTCTTCAGTTTTTTGTTATATAAAAATAATAAATTGCACGGTTTCTTGACCATCCATTTGGATTCTTCCTTCCTCCTTCCCACCTTTCCATGCCTACATCTTCACATGCACTCCTTATTGCCACGCCCAAACCCTAATTTTTTTTTTTTTTATATTTCTTCTCCTTCTCCATTTTGATTTTACTATTCTACCCCACTTAGTTAACTACTTCTACTACATAAGGGTAGGGTTTATTAGGTACTAAGTTATCTATAGATTCCGTAACAATTTGATACGTGGAACGGAAACGATAATGTGGAACGTTGGGATGTTATTGTTTAAAATGTTGGGATAGACTTCTTTGAACGTTCAAATTGGAAGGTGTAACTTTTGTTCGGAATGTGAAATGTTTATATAATAAAATAAATTTTACGAAATATAAAATAATCAACACAAAATATTTAGTAATAATATAAGTAATTGAATAATTCTCAATCTTATAATGAAAACAAAAAAATTCGTGTTTGAGTCAATAATGTTCAACATTTTGCGTTGCGAAACGGAGATCGCTACTTAGATAACGTATTCTGATAACCTAAATTAGGTATATAGAGAAGATATTCTCGCTTACGGGCATATCTCATATCTATGTAGAGAGACATCAAGAAACAAGCCCATATACATTTCTCGATTCCTTCAAACTAGATATTGCATTTGAAAACGGGTATGGCCAAATGTAAGATTTGGTGGGTACATATATTGGCTCTTCATTTTAAAAATTGAAACTAAAGTTCAAGTTCCCAAATTGTTATGTATAAACATAATCTACAAAACATCTTAGAAGTACATCGATCTTATTTTAGACTTTTTCTGAAGTCTATGCGATCTGGTTGCTCAGATGAACACTCACATCCAATTGTTACCATCTAAATTTTTTGCACAAGTCTCTTTTGGTAGTAAGAAGTACAAGTGAGACAAGAATTACAATAGCACCCATAACTTGCTTTCTTACAAAAATAACTGGTAGCATAAACAATGAATAGATTTTAATTTAAAATTAGTCCATTATTAACTACGGTGTACATCAATTCTTATCTCCTTTTGTATAAATAGTTCGTGGAAAATAATTAGTGCCCAAATATATATTTAGCCGTGCATTTAGATGTTCTCATATTATGTTTGAAAATATTATTTTCAGAAATAAATAAATAAAAACATAAATCATAGCTTTAATTGATTATTTCCATGTTAGTTTCCATTTGCTTCAAGTAGAATCGGAAAACCTAGACTATCTTTTCATATCTATATGGTGATAGTTTTGAGTTTGGAAAATTACATAGGACTCAAATATTGCTTATATCTATTATCCATAGAAAAAAATTAGGTTCACAAATAAAAAGTACAGACAAAAAATTAGCAAATATGTGTTTCAATGTTTGTCTAAACATTTTAAAATGAGTCAAAAAGAAAAAAATAATTATTTTGACAAACATAGAAACATGATTTGGTGAATGTGATCCATTAAGTAATTTATTTTTTATAATCAAACGTAACAATCGAAACTCGAATGTGAGATTTCTTAAGAAATATGCGCCTTAAGCCACTTGCTCTGATTATAGTTGTTGTGATTTATTAAGTAATGAATAAGATGGTATACTATAAAGAACAAATAGTGTTGATTTATAGTTTGTAATTGACAATGTAAACACAAAACAACCAAATCAATGAACCGTGTGAAGGCGGTTGACTTGCAAGAGGAAGATATATAATGCAAAGAAATGACATATCTCGCTGATGAAATGAGAGTTGATATCACCACGTACAAGGGTAATCTCGTAATTTCACATCCTCCCACCCTTTATATAGCTCCATTTCTCCAACACTGTTTACTATGTATGTTCATGTGCCTTATTATATTCTCCAACATTTTCTTGATTTTTATATCTAGGTTTTAGCAACCTTCAACAACACTTATTTTATTTTCTTTATTTTATCACTCTCAACAAAAGAAATGGAAGATCATCAAGGCCAAGACGGTCCAAGCGGCCATGCCTCGTCGGAGAGAAACGGTAAAGCCGGCACCGGCAACGGAAACGGAGAGCCGGTGAGATCGCGGTGGACTCCGAAGCCGGAGCAAATCTTGATTCTTGAGTCCATCTTCAACAGCGGCATGGTCAATCCTCCCAAGGACGAGACCGTCCGGATAAGAAAGTTGCTCGAGAAATTTGGCTCCGTCGGCGACGCCAATGTCTTCTACTGGTTCCAGAACCGCCGTTCACGGTCCCGCCGCCGGCAGCGCCAGCTCCAGGCTGCCAGCCTCGCCGGTTCCGGCGGAGCAGATCAGCGAAACCAGCTGCACCAACCAATGAGTAGTGCCGGAGGAAGTGGCGTTCATGCAATTCTTCATCACAACCACAACCAATATAGTCAACAAAATGATGGTACGGCCAATAACATGGCTTCTTTCGCCGTTCCGGCGGCTGCACTGGCACCTTCTCCGACGTCGTTTGCACCTTCTTATAGCCAGCTGGTCGGTTCTTCTTCGTGCGGTGTCGTAGCCGACGACAACCTCTTCTCGCTCTCCGGCCAATTGGGTTTCCCGGAAATCGACCACACAACCGTTTTGTGCCCTTCCGAGACTTCCAATTTGCCCTACCAATCTGGTAATTGCATGGCTCTGATCGTCACTTTACACTAACATTTTTTTCTAATAATAAACAAAAATTGTCTCATTTTCGTCAATCTCTTTGTTAATAATCTTGTTGAGGTCTTAATTTTCCCCAAAATGTTACTATTGACTATATGTTTTTTATTATATTAAACTCAGAAATGGTAAAAACTGCTTTCAGTCTGGTAGGTGCAGAATAAAGTAGTAGCAAACTTTCTGATAATCTGACAGTTTTTGGTGTTTGAAAAACATGAAAGTGTTGCACTTTTTCCATGAAAACACTAGACTTTCTTTTTCTGCTGAAAATGAGTTCTTCTTCTGACTTTTTGTTTGTCAATTTCTTTGAAAACCAAAAATAAATAATTAAATTTTGTGAAATAATATGTTGATGATGATGGTGGTGAACAGGATTTGTGACAGTGATTATAAATGGGGTAGCAACAGAAGTGCCAAGAGGTCCACTAGACATGAAAGCAATGTTTGGTGAAGATGTAATGTTGGTTCATTCCTCAGGAGTGCCACTTCCCATCAATGAATTTGGCTTTTTATTGCAGAACTTGCAGCATGGTGAAAGCTATTTCCTTGTAAGCAACATTTACATATTATAATTCCTCTTAATTATTTACTTTGTTTATATATCAATTTAATTATTATTGGTGAAAAGGCATGCTTCCAGATTCAATGTTTTCTCTGTATGAACACACTTTTGCTATGATTAATTATGCATTTGTCTCTTAATCTTGTTTACTTTTATGCTTAATCGACCCGATTCACTGCCGAATTTTTGGAGTTCCCGGATTCTCTCCTGCGCTCACTTCAATTATCAAATTCTTTTACTTTTCTGTACATGGATTAGTTAATCAATTCAAGATTCCAAATATGATAACAGTTTGATTCCATTAGTATATTCAAATTGAATAACTAGGGTTTCAAAAGGGAAATTTATACGCCTCAATGGCTGAGGGGTATACCGCTCAGACTTCACAAATGAGACCTCATTTTCGAGTCATCTCAAGAGTTGCAGTATATATATGTCGAACATATTTTAATGTTTGTTGATGTTATTTTTAACTTTTGTCTAACCATATTTAAAAAAAATGTAAGTAAAAATGTTTACCCTAATATTGAGAAACATTTAAAACATTTTCATGGAATTTTGTTTATGTGCACTTTAGATGCTCTCATTTCAAAAGACAACTTACAATTTCTCTAGCAAAATACAATGTTGAGAGTGCAGCTAATAGGTTTGTTAAATTCTTCACTCTCTTTCTTCTCTCCTGGTTTGGTTTGATGATTATTTTTTGTTTTGAGTCTGATACAATCTTTTCTGACCAAGCTAGCTAGTTCATGATTAATAATTAGTTTATTGATAAAAATGGAATAGTTTTACTTATACAATGAATTTGTAAATAGTAGTATGAATTAGCAATGAGATTGGTGGCATATTCAGAATCTATAATATATCAGTCTCTTTCAGTTAAACCTTTTTATTTTTTGTATATTGATTATATATTTATGAATTAGTTAATCCAGGAAATTAAAACAACTGGTTTTGATGCTAAAATTAATTTGGTGTTGCAGGTTTCAAGACAAACATAGAAGGGATTGAAAAGCTGCACACCAACCAGTTGGAGCTTATTCTCTGTGGTTCCTAGTCATATGATAAGTACATCTTGTGACTATGAGGAACAAAATATAGCTATAGCTATAGCTATAGCTATATCTTTTTAATTTGTTTTCTATTTAATTTCTTCTCTTCATTTTTCTTGTCTTATCCCAAACCTTAATATTACATATATATCATCTAAAGAAAGCTCTAAGCAAGCCAAGCCAAGCCAGACAATGTCAGCTGTCAAAAACTAGATTTATCAAAAAACGACTTGTAGTTTTGTATTTATCATGTTCATCTCCCTGCTTTGCTTCAATAAAATTCAGTATGCAATCCAATATTTTGTGTTTGATTTTATATTAGATTGGTATTCATCATGGCAAGCCCATGTTAAGGAGAGTGTGTATAGTTAATTTACAGAAACTAATTAATTTTATTTTGAGTTTAGATGCTTAATGAGTGATCAATAAAGCTTCATTAGAGATAAGATAACTATGAACAAAGTTAAGGTCTAAGCAGACCATTAACATCTTATATATACAAAACAAGAACTATTTCTAACTTTTTTTCTTATGGGTTACAAAATGATTAAAGGTTTATCTAAAATTTGTTCTAACCATTCCTTTTCAGAAGTGAAAGATACTGAGCTTGACCTAAATGTTTCCTATTACATAACTTTACACTATCTACTTAATAATTTAGTCCTAAGACTTGAGTGTCCAAATCTTACACTATTGTACAGTGTTCAACTAGTGGTCAATTTCTAGTGCTCTAGCTCCCTAACACAGTTGCTGAGCTTCTCTTCTCCTGGCATGACATGGCTTTAAACAAGCTCTCCTCTCTTTTGGATCTTCATCTGTTAGTCAACAATAAGACACATCTGGTTATCCAGGAGTAACTATTGATTCCATCAATATCATTGCCAAGATCCAATCCTCAACTTTCTCTATTGCCTCTACATCCAACAAAATCAACTTAGATTCCATCACAACTAGTTGGGCAACCCCTAACACTGCATCTCCTTTTCAATAGCTTCATCACTCATGCCTCTGGACTTCTCATTTATTTTCTACCATTTTCATGTACTCTATCTTATTTCAGTACCTTTATTTTGGATTCAATTGCCGTATTCTTATTCACATTTCTATCTTAGAAATGTTTTCAATTTTAAAAAAACTTTTGTTGATAGAAAAAATAGTGAGAAAGGCGAGCAATTACATTGCACTTCATTATTCTCGGTACAAAACCTTTTTCTAAGTTGGAATTAAGTACATATATTTTGCATTGTAATTCCTCTTGATAAATAATCTATGAGGACTGTTACAAACCTATATTGAATTTCATGAGACACATAGACCCAAAATGAGATAATAATTTAAAAAAGTTACTGACACAAGTTCACTCAAAAGTGTGTTCGCAGTTACAAATACTTATTCGGGTACTTGGGAATTTTCCATATATACATATTACCATTTTGAGTTTTTCTTTTTTTTATATATAAAAAAGTATACTAATAAAAAAAGAAACTACTAATATTTATATAACAATGACAGTTGTTTTCTAAAGTGAAGACACACATTTACAGACAGAAGTTTTTTCTGTAAAGTATTGTTTTAATAGTAAAAAAAAAAGTTGGTGAGAGTGAAAGAAAATGAAAATGCATGGGAAGTACGTGGATTCTCCACTGAATGGAAGACTCAGAAATCAAGAAATAATAAAAATAAATAAATTAATTAATTAATGTGGCACTAACACCGACCCATATAACCAATCCAAAGGAGACGGATGTTTGTGTGGGTAATTAGTTAAAAGTAATCACAAAACATTAGGGCACGTTTGCTGAGAAATACCATGTGATGTGAATTGAGGTTTTATTGGTTGTCAAGCTAATATTCGATTAATTAGTGCTACTTAATTTATTAATTAATATATAGTATAGTAGATTGAGATTCTATGGTTTCTAGATGTTTTGTTATTTACTGTTTTGACTGGGAAACATTTCAGTCAACCTAGTTGGGGCATCCAATGTGTTGTACTTGTTTAATCCGACCTCATGATTTGGAAGCTGCAAATCTAACATAATTCACAGGATTTTTTGATTGCCGTGTCTCGTTACGTGGATTCAACTTCTTTTTGTTTCCTACTTAATACTATAACTTAATAACAACTTGACATCATTTTTTTATTAATCATCCACGGAGTTTATAATTACATTCTTCCTCCATTAATTCACATTTGAGTTACACAACTCTTTATAATGAATTTTAGCATACCTATATTTCGTGGCTCTCAAATTCAAAAAAATTTCATAACCATATATGGTGGGGGCATTTTGCATAAATAGACGTCCAGTGCTATGTTGGGCGAGCGCCAATTTAGTGGCTAATGTGTGCTTTTAGTTTGGTGACTAGTGTGTGCTATTTAGGGAGGTTTAAAAAGGATTGTTAACAGTATTGCACTAGGCTGCACCCTTAGGTGTAGGGTTCGAATGAGGTGCATTGATGCGCTAGGCACAAGGAAGTAATAAGAGCACAAGTATGTGACGAGGACGTCTACGGATTGAGTTCGGGGAGCGTTACGCTCCGAAAGAATGTGTCTTTCTTATAAACATCTTTTGAGTGATCTTCGTTATGTGGTATACTCATATATTTGTTATTTAAATGTTGATCAATGCAATTTCATTATTCATGTATACACTCATTGACCAAATAAGTGTTAATTATTGTGCTTGATGTTCATCGATAAACAGACCCCTATCTTTGAAAGGAGGAGTTTGGGACGCATTAGACCTATTCTCACAGCTTGTGACAATTCGCTAAGTGCCTAAGTTTTATACAACAGTATTAAGAATACTTATAAAAAACACAAACGATTGGTTAATGTACTAGGTATGACTAATGGCTAGATGAGCTTAGAAGAACATCTCATTGCACTACTTAAATGGGCTCAACATTATATATATGTAGTGGGTTTTGGACCAATTAATGGATTTGAATTCATGTTCAAGTTATTAACAGACAATTTAACTGTCAGGAATTAATAAGGCTGCGATTAGTGGAAATTAAACAAGGTAGAGATTGTGAATGATTCATGTTAGCTTTAAATACTGACATATCAAGTCAGATGCTGACATTACACGTTAGCCAAAAGAAAAAGAAAACAAAAAAACACAGTCAGCTACCTCACATGCCTTGACCAATCTTGACTGCCCTGATTTAACCAAATTCAAGTTTCACAACGTACGTTGTCGTACATACATGGATCTTTCTCATTCCGATTCTCATGTATTGCACGCACATATGATATTTGAGTTTTTAGTTAAGTTGTCTATTAACATGATATTAGAGTTTGTGCAACCTGTTTAAAACCTAACACCCCAAAATTTGTATAAGTAAATTCTTTAGCGATTTTTATGTTACTGAATTTCTTTACTCATTTCTTTGGGCCTTTTACATAAATATTCACCTATCCTTCAAGTTCATTTGGACTCTCTATCTTCACCTATCGGGTCTTATATACAACCCTTCTCATATCCTTTAAGTCTACTTGAGCATTCTATCTTCTCCTATTAGGCAACCTGCAAAAGTTAAAATCAGGAATGAGCTCTTATCTATCTCTCTTCGGAGCACTTGTAAAGTCATAATGAACTTGCACGTGAGGAGCGTGTTGGAATATAATATTAAAAGAATAAATGAAAAATTCAACTATTAGCTTGAGCTTTTAGTTGAGTTGGTTCCCTAACATTTTCTTCAATTTCTAACTGAGCTTGGTTGAAGATCTTTCATCTTTCGGGACTTTTAATAACTAATGCTCTAATATCATGTAAAAAATCATCTCAACTAATTAAGAATTTAACATTATATATAATTATATAATTGACAGCTCAATATAAGTTTTATGCTCTAAGAACATTTGTGCTTTGCTTCCTTGGAGAGTTCCAGTGAGTTCAGCTAAACACACAAATACACAATAACCTGTCATGTAATACATCCAAGAAAACATTAAACTTAACACAAGAAAGAAAATACGAATAAAACGAAACATATATAATGAGACTAATCAAGACTTTAATGTACTAAATAGTGTGCAGATGTTGAGAGTATCTCCGATTCTAACAAAAAAATTAAATGCCATTCCATGATGCAGAATATGGTCATATGAAATAGAGAAGACCCACGTTAAAAAGAGATGGATTTCATCTCTTGTTTATATAATATTTCCATTGAAGTATTAAATAATTAAGTATTTGTGTTTGAAACCTATATTATATACAGTATTTGTTTCCATCACATTGTTTTGCTTACAATTGTATCAACTATATTCTTGCTTTATACCCAAACTTAAAAAGGTGCATAATTGACTGATATATGCACTGAATAAATCAATTTAAGTGTAATTAATTTTATATTTTGTAGAGTACTTTTTTTTTTGTCGAGTAAATAAATAGATGAACAAAACACTATCAAGCCAATTTTGTGAATTTACAAAACACTATCGAGCCCAACATCCTTCCACCCGCCCACATTGTAAATGGATTAACGTATTTTGGGCCACTCATGCAAAATGGGCCGAGAACATCACCCACCATATCATAACATACCAATTTATAATCTAATGTATGTGAACCACGAATTAGTTAGATTTTCGATTTTTTTGTCGGACTTATTTGAATGAAATGATTTTCAAGCCCCCAGTTTTATATCGTTTATATTATCGTTCGATTTGAATTAATAAAATATTAGATTTTGCATTAAAAAAATGTATGTGGACCAACCTCTTCTATACTTATGTTTTAAAATAAGTGACTTTTCTATTTTGAGAAAAATTAAACATAAGTTAGTTTTTTTTTTCTTTCAATTTTCTGTACAAGAAAATCTCACACTCACACATATAATATAACCCCATACGACGCCCATGAGGGGTCTCAAACACGAGTTCTCGAGCTTGCACCCAAGCCTTGCTACTACTTGGTCAAGTGGGTGGTTAAACAAAATGTTGTATATTTACACTTTCATCCATGTGAACATGTGTTCTAACAAACTCGTGAAATACTAACTTATTTTGAGACATTATTGATAATGCGGTCTCATTTTGAAACAAAAATTCAACTGAAACATTACACATATTTTGACACGTACGAAGTAACTTTTAATTTGTTGGCTGCAAATTGCAATTTAATTTTTACATTACCACTTTATTGTAAAAGACATGTCTTAAATCCACATTTAGCCTTTCCAACATTGGACATGTCAGGCTATTAACGGGCGTAATGCGAACTAGGTAAAAAAACTCACGAGTTCGCATTTTGTAACTATTTATCAATTATACTATTTTCTCACTAAGAACCGAATCATGTTAAGGTGAAGAAATGATATTCGACAAATAACACGTGCGTTTTTCGGTCAAACCACGTATATTAACCATAAATGTCTCGTTTTCCTTGCACATTGTTTTCCCAAAGGCAGCTGCATTGGTTATAAAATTAATGAGTAGAGCCCACGTGATGTAGGTCCAATACAACAAAGGCCCATTAAGTAACCTCTGGCTCTCTCAGAGTAGTAGTACTAGTAATTAATGGGTCAGGTGGGCATGTTTATTTCAACTTTACATAGTACTTGTGTGTTGTGTCGACATTTTTGTAACAAAACACAACACAATGTACACGAGTGGTGCCACTTAACGACAACAAAAACATGCATGGTCAACACATCACAAAATTGGCAAAGGCAAAAGCTTTGAAAAAGTCATTAAAGATGGCCACAACCTCTACAACAGTTTCACTCAAGACTCTCTTTGTTGTGTTGTGTTGTTGCTTTAATTGTTTTTATCAAACTCATAACTACTCTCACTTTCTCTACTCTTCTTTTACCATTTGTTTTTATCACAATCTCTTCTTCTTCTTTTTCCATACATGGATGGAATTTAATTTACTCTATTTACAACACAGACCTCAAATTATGATATCATAGACCAAAATATAAATTAAATGTTGCTGCTGCTGATTCTGCCTCCAACTGATCAAGAGGCTCCAACTCCAAGGAAGTCAAAGAAAGCCACCTTGATCTTCTTCTCATCACCACTTCCATTTTCATTTTCCTCAGAAGATGAGATGGGATTGGTCCTGTAATTGGTGGTGTCAACTGATTCACTTGCAGACACTTCTGAGTTTGAATATGAATGACCTGAGCCTGACCCAGTTTGACCCATGAACACTCCCATGAACCCAATGCCACTGTCCACAACCTTTTCTCCAGATGAGCCTGCAGCTGAAAATACTTTATGACAACAACAAAGTTTAGTCTCAAAATACATCTTCTTCACCATCCAATTCAAATTTTAAAGGAAATGATGTTAAACTTAAACATACCAATCTGTGGTGACAATGGGTGTTGCCTGTTTGGGCTGAACCTTGAGAAAAGAGTAGCAGTGGGTCCTCTGGCTGAGGAAGGTGTGAGTGAGAGATCAGTGCAAGTAGAAGCAGATTCATCTCTAGTACTGCTTGAATTGGTTGAGTCACTGCATGCATTGTTGTTGCTGTTGGTGTTGTGGAAGGCAACATCATAGCCCTTGGGAAGGAGGTGAGGAGCTGGAAGAGGAGGATGAGCTGGCTTCCTCCTCTTGTACACACTTGACTGCTCCCTATGCTTCCTGGCCATGATAACATGCCAATGGTTCTTCACAGCATTATCAGTCCTCCCAGGAAATAGCCTAGCTATCATAGCCCATTTGTTCCCATACAGCCTGTGAGCACCCAAAAGCCTCTCCTCCTCTTCCTCACTGAAAGCCTTCCTGTTGATTCTTGGATCAAGCTGGTTAAACCACCTCAACCTGCAACTCTTGCCTGAAAATCAACACCACCCACAAACAAAATACACAAAAAGTTTCAATCTTTATCCAAATTCAAGCCAAGAAAGGTGAGTCATTTTGGAGGTCTTTCAAAAGGGTGTACAAAAACAAGCCAAAAATCTGAAAAAGAAACACTTTTTTTTTTTTTTGCAACGTAGCTAATCCAGTACTGTGGAAATGGGTGTTAATACCTGATCTTCCTTCGAGATTGTCAGCAATCAGGTTCCAGTTCTGAGGACCGTATTGGGCCACAAGCTCTTTGAGCTTAGCATCTTCGGCTGGTCTCCAATGGCCTCGAGCACAGAGCTTGCTCTTCCCAGCTGCAGAGCTCTTAGCTTGACCCTCCCCTGCATCACCAAGGTTCAAAGAAACTCCTTTTCTCTCAACCCCAAAATGCCCATCAAAAACCATAGATGGAGCTGGTGGTGGAGGAGGCAAAAAGTTCAGATTTTGATACCCACCAAAGCCAATACCATCATAGCTCAAATCTGGAGGACTCATTGCAAACCAAAAGAAGAGAGGAATGAGAAAAATGAAGAAAACAGAGGAGGTCAGGTGAGGACAGGTGGGTGCTTATTTTGAGACTGATTTTGTAAGAGAAAAGTGTGAGCAGTAGTGGTGGTGGGAGTCGAGAACCGCTCGTGCGGGTGGTGGAGATGGTGGTGGTGGTGGTGGGGAGTATTTCAAAGCAAATGCTCTGTTTTGGTTCTCTTTCTCTTTCTGTGGAGAAATGTTGGGTTGGGTATTGCTCTGTTCTGTTCTGCTCTGCTCTTATTGTGTTTTGTAGACTCTCTTCTCTTGGGCTTTGGGGAAAAACAACACAATCTGTTTGTCTGTTTCTGAATTGCCTTTTTTTTCAATTGTAACGGAAATTAAATAAATAAGAGGACCTCACACGCACGAACATCAGTTACCACTCACCATTTTCACCTCCAATGACCATAATGCCCTTGCTTTGTTTTGTTCTGTTTATTACCTGTGATTTTACTTTTGTGATTCCATTAACTTATACTAGTATTCAAAACATTTCCTTTTTTTTATAAAAACATTTTGTCAACCAAAAAAATGTTTAAATTTGTTTCAAAACTATCATTTTATTTTGAATTGATATCTAATTTGGTTTATATTCCTATCTAATTCTCAAATTGTACCTATTGTTTTATTTTGGTTTTAAACCATGTAACATTTTTTAAAATTATTTCAATCTCTAATGTAGTCATTAGATTCAGCTAGTGTAGTAAAAAATGTTCTTTTTTTTATAACAAATTTTGTTGTTGATGTGGCTACTACATGGCAATGACTCAGCAACTCACCATGACATGTTGTTCATGTGGCACACGAGGAGAATAATGAGGCAAGTTCGCTTTGCTTCAAAAATTAAATCGTATACAGTTTAGAGAACGACGTTATTCGCATAATATCTTATCATCTTATTAGTTCATAATTTTTTTCTTGTTCATCTTATGATCTTCTAGTTGGAATACAAAATCGACAAAGACATTCCTCGTTAACAATGTGTTCTAAGAACATCGGTTGCAAAAATGGCGCCAATGATGGCGACGAAGGCTTCTTTCCTGCCCCTCCCTCCAAATATTAGTCTTGAGGATGTCATGGTAGAGTTTGAAAATTAAAAGCTTAGGTGATGGTAAATCAATTCATAACAATTAATTAATTAATTAATTAACTAATTAAAACAATGACTATATAATAAATTAGTGACATGTGGAGATCTTAATTTTTAAATACTATACAATGATATATAATAAAGGATATGTATTTTTAATTTTTAATCCATTAAAGTCATTGATGTGACTCTTTAACTCAAATGAAAAAGCATTCTAGAGCTTGTCGTCTTATTGTTCACCTGTAAGGATACTTATCTTGAAAATATTCTAAATATGGAGTCCTAGGGGCACAATGGAGGCTTAAGGCCTTGTAAATGGAGGTGGAGGTGGAGGTTTAGGTCCTTGCCCTATAAATCCTAGAGCTAGCATTGACAAGTATAACACGTTGTTAGCGGGAGAATTGAGTGTGTGCCCATGAAACTTTCTTGTGAAGAATCTACTCTAAGGGATCTGAAATACACGTCATTAAGGCGAAATTTAGAGAGAAAGATTAAATATTAATTGTGAGGATCCCCTTCTCTTACCAATACCCACAATCACTCGAAATCTGATCCAAAAAAATTTAGGTACGAATCGAGTTTGACACAAATAATGGTGGGTTTAGGTTGCCCGCAGATTATCTGTAACTATGGTCAATTTTGTACTTTTCTTTTTCATGTTAATGTGAGTAGTTTGTTCTTGGGTGTCTTTATTCTTCCTCACATTCTAACAACCTTTGATTTGGTGGAAGTGGTCTTCAAAGTTCGAGTGGTTCTTCATTTCATTATGCACAATCCTAGCTACTACCCATCATATATAGCACTTGCGACTGCAGGCTTAGAGGAATATTTGCAGACGTTCATATCACGTTGTTGCATTTCCAAAATTGATATTTTGTCATTGCCTTGTCGGAATCGTTTAGACTGCGCCACAACCACAAGCCAACAACAAACCGAATCAAAAGTTGTTAATGTTCACCCCAAATTCAAACCTAAACCCGATTCACGATTCGCCATGGGTCACCCATTTAACCCGGAGAACCTTCAAATCAGGCTTGGTTTGACTTCTTCTTTTACATGTACATGTTTAGTTCCGATTTGTCAGCTCTATTTATACTCTTGCTATAAAAAAATATTATTAAAAAAAATGATCCATCATATTTTCGTGATGTCAGACTTCTGGAAAAATATTTATGAAACGAAAATGCAGTGCCCATTGCCTTTTATGCCTCAATATTGCATTTATATGTCATTTACCAAAAGAAGATGTCCCCAACCTTGATTATGAAACTTTTTTTTTATACAAAAGAAATATATATCTGCTTTATTGATAGCCTATGATGAATGCTTATTGGCATAATAATGTTCCTTTCTTAATTAGTTAAATACGCCAACTTTTTTTTTTGAAAAAAAATTACGCCAACTTCATTAATAGAGAAACTAAGGTAACTATAAACAGTAAATGAGCTGAACTGGTAAATGTAAAATAAATACAGCATCATAGAAAATGAATGTCACACATTTCATTATTGAACTTGTAATTAATGAAGTGCTATTTTACAAAGTTAGTTTTAAGGAGTATTTTTATTTCACAATTCAAATTTTACTGTCTCAGATAGTACTGAGCATGTTACATATTGATTTTTTGCCTAGTTGAATAAAAAATTTACTTAGAAATAAAAAAGTAAATTTTTTGTGTCTCATTGCAATTTAGAAAAAAAAAAGCTTAGGGTTTGACTAGGCATCCAATTTAGTTAAACTCATTTTAATTATTTTTTAAAACGGTTTAGTTAATTTTAACGGAATCTGTCAGTATATTTAACATAATGGATTGCTTACGAGACAAAACAATAATAAAATGACTGATTTGTAATAAATTAAAGTTTAGAGATTGATTTGAAAAAAAAAAACGGATAACTCTTAAACTAATTTGGATCTAAATCCTTTTATTTATAATATTTAACGTGATTTTCGTTGGTTGAAATAGAGCATCATCTCCTCACTTAAACTAATTTATAATCAAAAACTTAATTAGAAATTATGATCAATTTTATCATTTAGTAGATAATTTATCTGCATGAGCATAAATTTTGTTTAAATAAATGTATCAACCAACCTACCAAATGCCATTATACCAATCGACTTGATGAGCCCCATAAATTATACTATTATGATTTAATAAATGACTTCCAACCACTTCATATTTAAATTCAATACTAGCACGCATAATATTGGTAGAGATTATATTATAATAAAATTAAGTTATTTAATTAATTAAGAAAACAATTTTAATCTTTTATTCCTAATTGGAACTTAAATTTAAGAAGTTGAAAGGAATTAGATGGTTTTCTTTTTGTAAAATATGTTATCATTCAATAAAATACGTAAGAATTCATAATAATGTGTGATATCATCCATTTATTATATAAAGATATAATAAGGAATTAATAATACTAAAGATAAATAAGAAGAGATTTATTAAAAGAAAGAGAAAAATGATTATGTGTCAAATATTTTTTTTTAGCTTTAGCTTAAACTAAGCTAAGTTAATGAGTTGGTGATACTTATTGACAACTCGTTAATTTTCACTTATACCTACTCAATTCAATTTGTATGAGCAGAGCGACGCACTAGATCTATTTAAATTAATGAAGTTTCATCACATCGTTAATGACTTAATTAGATTAGGACAAAAATTAATTGATATTTACCCTCCTTTCCCTAACAGAAATATAAGCAAAACAAATGTTTGACTGGTTTTGCACCATTATATTATACTATATCAAATCAAATTAATATAATTAATACTATTTAGTTTTCAAAACTAAATAGTATTAATTATAATCTAATCTATTCTTAATCGAATCTCTAAATAATGCTCCTCTTTTGGTGATGACTCACTTCAGTCCCCTTTCTCTGATTACTTTTCTATTCATTTTTTGGATCATCTTCTTTTTATTAAATAGTTTGAATATTATATCATTATTTTATATTTTTAAGTTGGCTAATAAACCAGTAAGACATTAACAGTTGCTCTGTTATTTTCTTCTCATCTATCTTTTTGACTACTGAAGTGATTGTCACCCTTTTTTCTTTAATTTTTCTTTGCTCCTTTTGTATTTTGATTTCTTAATTTATTTTATGACGCACCCATCATAATATTTTTTTTTGGCAACTCAAAGCTTGGAAAGCGAACCTAAAGCATATAACGGAATGGGAACTTTAAGAAATGGATTTTATTGCCCCACCACTAAAATGGCATTAACTTAAATGCATGCATGAAGGAATCATAGTTTTACCCGTTATTTTTTCAAAGTTATTATTATTTTAAAACTCTACTATGTCAAGTTTCAAAAAATAATAATAATAATAATAATAATAATAATAATAATAATAA
>JAYMTF010002966.1:0-16503 GCA_036897485.1 Pelargonium nanum | reverse complement strand
TTGGTACTAAATTGGGTTCCAGCCCAAAGTTTGGGTACCATTTGGGCCTTTAACCCAAAAATATTATTGACAAATCACTTATAACTAACTTCTTAAAAAGGAAAAAAACACTTATTTTGAGACATTTAGAAAAACAAGATATTCATAATGACAACTCGTTTAAATTTCTAGATCTGACGGGTTGCTTCACTCTCACAAATACAATAAAGCATATCTGAGAGAAATTTTAATAAGATATCATCTCTTCATTATTAGGTGAAATTCTACACATTAATGCTTAAGTGTGCTTAATTTTGAATTAGTATCATCTCGTCATGTTCTTCATCTTTCTTTCAACAAAGATGGAGAACATGACGATTGCGGACATCGAAGCCTATTTAGCTCTATGGAATTCTGCTTCTCAGATTCGGAGGTTCGCTACCCTCAAGATTTGTCTCTCAAACTCGATCATAGAGATTCTGGAATTTTCTTTACCATATCCTACCATGTCCTCATATCATCACCAACTGCACTTTCTCAAATGCCATCTCATCAATGCTCAAAGATGTAGTTGATGTTCATACATGGTCTTTGTATTGCTTGGCTTCAGATCCAGCCACTGCTCTCATAAGTATTTTGCAAATCATGTAATTTTCATTTTGTTTTCCCTTGTTTACTGGGTGTTTGTACTTTTGTTTCTCCCTTAGAAGCTAATAAAAATTACTTTTGCTGATATAAAATAAAGGTTTGAATTTGTATTTGATATATATGAGGGTGAAGACCCGTACATTGCTATGGAAATGAATTCTAAAATTACTATGGTTATAAAACATTTTTTGAAAATTTTGGAATATTTTTATGAGCTCACACTTACACTTAGTGATAATAAGTACACTATCTCTAATTTGATTTTGAATTAAATCGGTGACACTTGCAATGTTATGAAAGAAGCTTTAAACAATTACAAATTTCGATGATATGACTTTTAAGATGAAGTAAAAATATGATAAGTATTAAGGTGATATTGAGAAAATAAATTTATTGATTTTCATTGCACGTGTGTATGATTCATGTGAATCTTAACTTCATGCCATGATATTTTTTCACATAACAATTAGCATATAGTCAATATTTGTTAGTGAATTAAAGTGCTTGACCACTAGGCCGATTCCTAACAATGAGCACATAGTCATTAAGCATAAATGCTAGGGTGATAAGGATCTCTCATGTTGGCAGAACAAAAATGGTGCTTATCCTCTTTCTTTACCATAATTCAGACAAGCATAAATCCAAGCTTATATATCCTCTCTAGCAGCTTCTCAAAGAAGTGGTCACATATCAATAAGTTGCAAAAAAAACCAAAGAGACTCACTCTCATGGATACCACCAAACCAGAGATCACAACAATCCTAATGTTGCCATGGCTGGCTCATGGTCACATTTCACCTTTCTTGGAGCTTGCCAAGAGACTTTCCCACAAAAAGTTTCACATCTATTTTTGTTCCACACCAGTCAATCTCAACCCCATCAGACAAAACCTTGATCACCAAAACAGCAACAGCCTCTTGTTTTCTTCAAATTCAATACAACTTATTGATCTCCACCTTCCTGACCATTCCTTCCCTGAGCTCCCTCCTCACTACCACACCACCAAAGACCTCCCTCCCCATCTCATGTCCACTCTCAAGACTGCCTTCGACGCGGCCAAGCCCTCATTTTCCAGCATCCTCCACACCCTCAAGCCAGACTTGGTCATCTATGATTTTCTCCAACCATGGGTTCCTGTGGCAGCCAATGAGCTAAACATACCAGCCATTGTGTTCTTGTCTAGCTCTGCATCCACTTACTGTTTCTTGCTTCATCACTGCAGTGAAAACAGTAGTGGCACAAAGTATCCTTTTCCAGGCTTTGATTTCCCAGAAGCTGAGTGCCAGAAGCTGACCCAGTTTATGGAAGATGTTGCAAATGGCATGACAACCAATGATAGGTTCTTGGGTTGCATGGCAGGATCATCTGGCATTGTCTTGATCAAGACATCAAGAGAGATTGAAGGCAAGTACATTGACCATCTTTCTGTTTTGGCAGGGAAGGAGGTGGTTCCTGTTGGGCCTCTTGTTCAAGATCATGATCCCATGAAGACAGCTGACCATGTTGAAGCTGAGATCATGGAGTGGCTCAGCAAAAAGGAGCCTTCTTCAACTGTGTTTGTGTCCTTTGGGAGTGAGTACTTCCCTCCCAAGGCGGAGATCGAAGAGGTAGCTCTTGGGCTAGAGCTTAGCGAGGTCAATTTCATATGGGTTGTGAGGTTTCATGGTGAAGAGAGAATCAAGATTCATGAGGCCTTGCCAAAAGGGTTCTTGGAGAGAGTTGGGGAGAGAGGGTTTGTAGTGGAAAATTGGGCTCCTCAGGTGAAAATACTAGGCCATGAGAGTATTGGAGGATTTGTGAGTCACTGTGGTTGGAGTTCAGCAC
Organism: Pelargonium nanum; assembly: GCA_036897485.1. Taxonomy (NCBI): domain Eukaryota; kingdom Viridiplantae; phylum Streptophyta; class Magnoliopsida; order Geraniales; family Geraniaceae; genus Pelargonium; species Pelargonium nanum. The sequence continues at coordinate 14,052 of JAYMTF010002966.1, read as the reverse complement.
TAGAGGGGATGATATTTGGTGTGCCAATCATAGCCATGGCTATGCAACTTGACCAGCCCCTAAATGCCAAGTTGGTGGTGGACATTGGTGTTGGTGTGGAGGTCCAGAGACAGAATATTGATGAGAAGCTCGAGAGGGAAGAGGTGGCTAGAGTTATCAGGGAAGTGGTGGTCCAAGAACAAGGAGAGGATGTAAGAAGGAAAGCTAAGGAGTTGAAGGAGAAAATGAAAATGAAAGGAGATGGAGAGATTGATGCAGTGGTTCAGAAGCTGATCCAACTGGTTCCAGAATCAAATGAATGTTAATTATTTGCTCCATAATGGGTTACACATGAGAACTTGGGGTTCCACTTATAATAAAAACGTCAACATTGTTAGTAGAGTCTCATTTTCACTATTATTTGTAGCTCATACACATTTCATATTTATTTGACGTGAGACTTTATTACCCACTTCAACACTCCCTTCACATGTGAGCCTCAAATCTCTCTTTTACCGGCGGGCTCGACAGATGCACATTTGGAAGCCGTTTAGATTAAAACTCCCTTCACGTGTAGGTATTTTTCTTCCACACGTAGACTAGCTTGCAAGAATGTTCATTTGCAAGCAAGCCGAAGACCACAAGAGGAGACGACATAAACGGATGACTTTGGGGCCAAGGCCATGACCAAAATCTGCTCTGATACCATGTAGAGAACCAACTTAACTAAAAGCTTAATCTGACAATTGAAACCCCAAGGTAATTTTTATACTCTTTAACACATATCATGTATGGACATGCATGTGTTCATTAGTTTCATCCTAGGAAATAAAGAAGTACTATAATGTATTGAATGTCATTAACAAGCTGACAAATATCACATATGAACACAAAGAAATTAGTTACAAACCTGTTTAGAGTGCCTTTTATCCTAAATCAAATCAGAGAACATGCCATGAAAAATCAACCATGAAGTTACAGAGACAAGCCATAAAATGTAAAAAAAAAAAATATCAAGAAAATGGTTTTCTAATTACAGCACACAAAATCCAAACTGGTTATTGTTGTCAGCCCCACATCTCACTGTAGGGTCTCAATATTTTTGCTCAATTCCTCCAGTTTCTTCATCCTCTGTCTCTCACTTTCACCAACCAGCTGCCCATGCATTAGTACAAAATAGTGTTAGAATTTTGAAATGTCTATAAACAAGATGGAGTGGATATTTTAGCTTTCTTTTATACATAACAAACAAATTAATTTACCTCCATTAATTTGGCAAGTAGTTGAGCTTTTTCTTTGTTCTTCTCATTAAAAGCTTCAAGTGCTTCTTTGTATTCCTTCTCCTGTGGACAACGACAAAAAAAGAAGGTATAATCTTGAAAAATAAGTCAAACATAAATTGTATTTCCTAATAACGACAAAAATGATGAGTCAATACATAAGTTTCGTTGAATTATACAATTCAAAAATTTAAGTTATCAGGTAGAGCGACGCAACTATTACACAAAAATGTGAAGTAGTGACTAGTCCTATTCTTCACAGGACTATATTTAATCTATTTGTTGTAATGATAATTGAGAGTCAACAAAAGAAATGAGATGATCATTTCACTATCTTGCAGGCTCTTTGGCACATAAACATTAAGGAACAATTTGATTTCCATGACATAAACATTAAGGAACAAAGCTATAAAAGCCTACCTTTTTCTGGCAGCTCTGTCCCAATGGCTTCAACTCCCGGTTAACTGAGTCGATCTTCTTACGAACAAATGAAACTTCTTTCCTCATCGGATCTGTAAGAGATTCGAGCTCCTGATATATAATTTTTCAGTTTTCAAGAAACAAGAAGACATCTTGATTAGCTAGTTTGTCAAAAGTTACAAGAAAAAGACAAGAAAAGAATTGAAAACCCAACATGTTATGAGCAAATCAAACATGTCACATTTTATCTTGTTTGTGTAACAAAAGCATGAGATGGGACATTTTCTATGATCAACTTACTTCTCGAATATCAGCTAAGCGTTTAGTTGCTTCTTCGACGCGTTCAAGCTGAGCCTGAACCTTCTCTCTGACCTCCATTTTCTTCTTTTCAATTTCCTCTTCCCTGGCCCTGAAAGCAACCAAGGCAGATCTTGACATCTCCTCTTCTTTGTCATCCTTCATCGGGCTCTCAGCAACGATCCCCGATTGCTTAACTCGCTGGATCTGCAACTGTTGTTGCTCCAAAATCTGCTTCTGTGTAGTCATTGTTGAATCTTTTCTTCTTCTTCTTTAGAATGGAGTTTCTCTTTTCCTTGGTGTATTAGGTGTCTTTAAATATATGTAACCAACCAGCTTACTTTACACAACAACAAAAAATATTGTAGATAAGGTAAAATGACTCAAATGCCTATTTACTTTATCATCATTATAAGGTTTAGAGTGGATTTCAACTTTGTTGAATGGAAAGCTACTCTCTTGATAATTTTCAAATCTTGTTTCCACCTTTAGTTAAAACACCCACTTGACATCAATCACCACATATACTACAACTTTTCTGATATACAATATATTGTATGTGTACAATGCCATATATTATATTATGCAAAGCCCTTTGGTGAGCTAGCAATTTTCTTGAGGTTGGTATGTTGGCAAATTCATCCAACTACTACTTCTCTTCACTCTTGGGCTACTATTTACAAATAGCACTTGCTATATAAATATACACATGTATGCATATATTTTCCATCCATTCGGGGTCTTCGCCTTTTTTACAAGTATAAAATTGCCCAGTTTTTGTATTTCTATCAGTGGTATTTGTTGGAAGGTCTTAAAAGAGTGGTATTTGGTAAATCTTCATTTTCCTTGAAGATGATGTAGGGTGCTTGGGATTGAAGATTTGCTGAGGAGTGGACAGTAAGTGCTCAACCAACACAAATATGCATAAAAATGGGAAATCTTTGGCAAGAAGACAGAGTAGGAGAGATTGGCATTGGCAGCTAATTAAGCTGCCTTTTGCCACCCATGATGACACCAAAGAATCTTCACTTTTAACCTGCTAACATGAACTAATGATCTGCTTTGCAAATTTCAAGGACCACACTACTTGAAATTAATTTGCTACTTAGAACATGGGAATAGTTTTGTTTCTGAACTTGCGGTGGCAACTTATAGTTTTCGCGGCCACGAGAGGTGTTTTCTTTAATTATTTCGTGTCACGTTCTTGATGGGTCATGGGAATTGATTTTCCGGCAAGTCATACACTCCTTTTGCCCTCACCCGACAGACTACTGCCCAATCAGCTCGGTTACAATTTATGCCAGCAAGAAGGATCTGTAAGATCTTGTGGCTCCAAAAGAACAGGATTTGGCCCCATTGGCATGTCACAAACAACTGTGCATGAACTCACGTAAGCAAAGCTAATCAATTCAAATTGAATTCTCCAGGCTGTGCCTGTAATTGTAAAGCAAGTGCACCATCATTATGTTCTGGACTTTCACTTTTTCTTTGGCTAAGGATTTTGCATTATAATTTTAGTAATGAAAGTTGAAAACAGATACCATCCAGCAAAGGTTTCTACTTTCCATGCTTGCTGTTGCTGCCCATGACCCATGTTAAGCTGGATCTGGAGAGGTCCTTGGCCCATTAGCATCGATTCGATTATGATTATATTCATGATATATGTAGAACTCATAAACTGTTCTTGAAATTTCTGGATTATATTTACACTATAACTATATAAGATACAACACAGATGGGAAATCTCACTTCAAACCAGGAGAATCATATATGTTCCATTTCCACATTGCTTAAGTTATGGCTAAAACAGCTCAAACTCCACTTTCTCTTCTGTACTCTCAAATTCCCTAAACTTGGTGCCCACCTTTTTCATTGAAGAAGTCACTGGTGCTCCTATTCCAACATCACAGAACTTTGGCAGCTCTGGCGGCACGGCACAACGAATTAGTGCCCAGTTGAGGCCTTCAAAAAAAGGGTGTTGCTTGATCTCGGCCGCCCCTTTCACCGATCCTAACCGGCTGCTAGGCTCCTTTATTAAAAGCCCTCTGATCAAGTCTCTTGCATGGAAACTAACAATAGGTGTACTTGGGAACTTGAGACTCCGCGAAACTACATTAGCCAGTGTATCATCATTCGCAGAACCCTTGAATGGTGTCTTACCATATAGAAGCTCAAACAGAAAGATTCCTAATGTCCACCAATCAACAGCATTCCCATGACCCTCACTTTTGATGATTTCTGGAGCCAAGTATTCGTGGGTTCCCACAAAGGAGTTTGATCGGGCACTGGTTGGCTCCACTACAAGTTGTGGCAGCGGGCTGACCTGGGAAGCTAGGTCAGATTTCATCTTCCGAGACTTTCCTGCAACTGAAAGAAGCCTCGGGGTAAAACATGGGACTTGCCAGGATGGTTGAAGGCAGAAAGGCTGTATGCAGCTTGCTTCAGTGCATGGACTTGACATCTTTTCTGTGGTATCCTCAACAGGTGAAGCTGATTTAAGCAGTGTTGGATTAACAGCACCACATTTGAGTGACAAATCAAAATCCGTAAGCATAATGTGACCGTCTTCTCGGACTAGAATGTTTTCTGGTTTCAGGTCTCGATAAACAACTCCAAGCATGTGCAAGTACTCCAGTGCAAGGAGGACTTCCGCTACATAGAACCTATACATAAATGACATAAATTAGACCCAAACAAAGATTGGATAAGAGAACATTATTGATTATCAATGATGCAAATTTTCCTCTTTGTATTCTTTTACGCGGAAAATGGATTTTTCTCCAAAACCCTTTTGTTCTGGAAACAAATTAGCAAAGCCTCACACGATTTTGCCCAAGACAAGAAATTAGAAACAGAAATAATCTCCACTATAGCAAACTCGGTACTGATGAGCATGCAAACATCTATAATCCTTAGCAAGGACAAACACCCTAAACATATAGGTCATACAGTTCAAGAAGTCCATTTTCCAATGGATACGCTCAAACTAGAACTGCAGTAGGATTCAAGGAGATCCTAGAACACTAGAGAACCAGTCTCTTCATTGAACCTATTTCCTAGCAAACTCAACTTTTGCAATAAAGACTGTTCTTGTGGCTGGGTGATTCGTATGTTCTGATGCAACCAGTTGATTTATTAAAATCAATGAATAGAAGAGGAAGGAAGAAGAAAATCAAACACTAGATCTGAGGTAAAGGAATAAGTGAATAACAGGTAGAACAGTCACAGAGGCATATATTGCAGATACCTATACAGACACACACAGATAAATAAATAAAACTTAATAACTACCTGGTAGCATGTTCAGAGAAACTCCTGCAGGGTTGCTTCTGCCGCAGTACATGTAAATCTCCTCCTGGACAATACTCCATTACCAAGCATGAGAGCTTATCTGTTGTAAAATGTGTGTATAATGTAGGAAGAAAAGGATGATCGAGCATTTGCATAATCTCCCTCTCAGTTTGGGCCCTTGGCAACTTCTTTCTGCTTACCAAGAACTCATTATCCATCACTTTTAAAGCAAATAGGCAATGTGTACCAGTCAGCTCAGCAAGATAAACAGTTCCAATATCCCCACAACCAAGTTTCTTGAGCAGCTTGAAGTGCCTTATACCTATGCTTCCATGCTGCTTCTGGACATGATGAATGGCTTCCCATCTCAAGTCTTTTGACATGTGAGGCCTATTGCCACTACGACTTGATCCACTCAGACTGCTCTCCTCACTAATGCTTGTTCCACTGCTATAGTCACCAATGCTACTTTTTGAGCTCTGAGAGAGCTCCCCCTTTTCCCTTGATCTTGATTTCTGATCACCTTTTGCAACAGCCGATCTAATGCTATTATTGCAGTTTGAACTCAGGACTTGCTTGCTAGAACCTGTGTCCATAATCCTTGACTTCACTACAGTTTTAAGATTAGTACTGCTGGACACTGGAGAGGCTTTCGAAATTTCTTTCCTTTCAGTCTTCGGGTGTTTCTGGCTGTCTAAATTACTTGCACTGTGACCTGAATCCTTATCAACCTTTCGATTACATGTAGCGGTACTACTGGAGGCAGAAGTAGAATCCAGGCTTTCTTTCTTTTTAACAATTTTTTTGCTCCTGAAAACTGGTTTAATTGAACATGGACTGCTAGTGGAGGGTTTGCTTACCCCACTTATGCTGCAGCTAGATAGAGAACAAGTAGGATGCAACTTGTCTTTCTGACCCCTGTCTGAATTTGGATTTTTTATTGGAACCACAACTGAGGTAGGAGCAAGAGCACCAACCACCTGAACTCTCTCACTTGTATGACTAGATGAAGGATTTACCAATTTCAGTTTATTAACCTCTGCTGTCAATATCTCACTCCCATCATCTGTTGGCAAGAGAACCTGTGACTGCAGCCTGGTCATCAAGGTCCCTTGGGTTGTTGCATCAGCTGAAGTCAAAGGATGAGCACTTTGGTCAGATAAATCTGCCTTAGAAATTTCGCTCTTGGAAGAATCCATTGTAGTTTTTTCCGGTACTAAGGAAATTTCTACAAAATTTGGTTTATCTTCATTTGAGGGAATCCCAGAACCATTGGCCTCAACTACCACTGTCCTGAATAACCTTTTTATAGTTCCTGCTTCTGAAACCCCTGGAGATGCTACAGGCTTTGACAACCGCTTCATAGCAGCCATCTCTGATGCCTGAGATATGCATAATCCTCTGAGTGCCTGCTTCAAACTCACATTCTCTGAAATTCCTATTCCTGAGACTTGAGATGAACCAGCTCTAATCGGTCTTTTTAATGCACTTTTTCGATAAGCATCCTTACTACCTTCACGTGACTGACCAAAACCCCTGCTTGGAGTTCTTATTTCAATTGATTCAAAAAGACGATTGATATCATCTTCTATGTACTTGTTCCCTGATTTCCGTGCACGATGCCTTCCAGCTTTCTCATCAAATTTTGATTCAGAATATATTTCTTCTGTAGATTCGACAATTTCATTAGTGCTAGGTATTGTATTCATCTTAGCTGGAATAATTCAAATGCTACGACCTGATAAGTTTTACTCAACCCACATCTGAAGAAGCATGTTGAAGACAGAGGAACTCTGAAATTAATAAAGAGACCACAAATCCTTTTCCATTCCCTGCAAACATATGAAGCCCCTGATTTAAAGGCTTCTTATATCTTTTTTCCAATGTCCCAATGCACCATCCAAGGCCTGCCAAGATCCCCAAATTTCTGTTAAATATAAGCCAGAGAATTCTCTCTTTATTATCCTAAAGACATTTTACTAATTCATTCATACTAATATGAAGAAGACAAAAGCATAATTGAAAAGGTGATTGTTCATTCAGAAAAAAACTTAACAATTTAATATTTAAAGTTACGGTTGAGAAAATTAAGTTGAAACTTGAAAACAAGACTGTAATTATGTCCAAAATACACTTTTATGCATATGGTATGAAAATTATCTTATTACTTAGGTCCAATACATACACAAAACATAAAATCAATAATTTTGTCTTTGCGGAAAAGCTAAAGATATTAAATTATGATTATCTCAAATGGGCTAGTCCCCTCTCTCAATCACATCTGTATTGCATAGAAGACTTGTCCATCTAATTTGACAGTGAAAGCTAACAAATTATCCCATTTACTTTCCTCCGAATATCAAGTCTTTGACTTGCAGGCTTACAATTTCATAGACCTACCTACCTCTGCATATGGCATTAGTACTTTAAACTTTTATTATGATATGCTAACATTCCTTGAACCACAGTCCCAATTAGAATTTTGAATCAATCAAAACAAACAGGATCCAGGCAAGCAACTACATCATCTCAGAAGGAAAAAAAAAACAATTTTCACATTTGTTAAAGTCCACAATTCGGAAACAAAGTAAAGATAAGTAGGAGCTCAATGGACTGAGGATAGCATGATACTCACAAAAACCACAGATTATAAAATTAAATATCCAAATTAAATTTCAAAAATTTGATTACAACTTACAAGGTCCAAAATCAACATAAAGAATTCATATTAAAAAAAAAAAACTAACAACAACATAATCAGATAATAATGGAAGGCAGAATCCAGAAACTGACAAGGACATCAGCTCAAAAAAAAACAAAAGAAACAAAAATTCAAACAAAAGGCAAAATTAACAATTTTAAAAAGCAATAACAGAAAATAAAGGTTACCTTAACCGGAAAAAGGTACCAGAACCAAAGATAGTGAAGCTCCGATTGGATTACCGGTTGCCGTGGAGCTATGAGTAAAAATTAGGGTTCGAGAAGCAGAAAGAAGCAGAGAGATGAATTTTGAAACGCTTAGGGCACGGGAGATGGACGGAGCATAGTGAATGAAGAGAGAGAGAGAGAGAAAAGGTTGATATTGAAATCACGAGAAGTATCAGTCTCTCTACTGCTATGGAAGCCTACTACTACCCTCACCTGCTCTACTGTTTCTTTTCCCTCTGAAATGGCGGAAAATTAAACTCTAAGTTATTTTGTATTTTCTTTTTAAATTATTATTTGGATGATGAAGAAAGTGATTGTTTTAGAAAAATAAAAAGTTGCACCGATTTGGCAGGACAGATGATAAGGATGTGATTGGTTTGTGTCCCGTTCGTGTGGACTGACTTAACTCGTTTAATAATGTGTTCGGTTTGTGTCTAGAAGATAAGAATGTGATTGGTTTTGTGTCCAATTTATGTCAGGATAGTTCAATATCAACCTATATTTTTTTATCGTATTAGACCGGGTTGTATAATTTTGAGTACGTGTGTTTAGGCACGTTAGCCGTATCATATCGTGACAACTTGCGAGTCGTGTTCGTGTCATGGTATTTAACCCATTTGATAAACAAGTCAAATTCAGATTGATCTGTTTAAAATAATGCTAAACTTTTACCACAATTACGATCCGTGAACATAAATTGTCCCGCAATGGTTACTAGCATTTTTTTTTGTAAGTTTGTCGTTTTCATGCTTGTTTTTCAAACATTTTACTCGTTACTTTCTGTGTGAGTTCACCTTTTCTTTTTGGTGGCCAGTAATTTTGGTAGTTCATCCACAGTAGTTTAGTAAATCACTCTCCAGTGAATTCACAATTTGAATGCAAACAGTATTATTGTCACTTCAAAGTCTGTATCTACTTTATTAAGAATTTTCATAAATGAATGAATTAATGAAAAGATGGTTGATGCTTATAATGGAATAAGTTCACAACTCTCTTTTATCATCTTCGAACATACAAACATAATATTTTTAAAGATTATTAATTTTGACATCAATGAGACACCTTAATATATAGTTTACCTTTACATTTCTACAGTAGAGGTCACGACTTCTAATACATTTTTTTATACTGGATTTTTAATACATTTGAGAGAATGGATTATGTGAGTAAATTTATAGCTCAAAATTTGAAATATCACTATTTGTTTGTAATTTAAACATTGATAATTTATTTTGGAGTTTGAACAACATTGCCTTACTATTCTTTCAAATGTGGAGTACACGGACTTGACTTTCTCAATGGAAAAAACTTTACGAGGATAATCTCTCTTACACGGTCTTTTTCCGTAGACAAGAGTATGAGGTGAAGATCATGATTTGTGAGGAGCTGAATGGCTTTGAGAGCTTTGAAAAGACATGTTTGCCTTAGAGCATCTCCAATGGAGGTGCTAAGATGAGAAACCACATTATTTCACATTCTATCTCCTCTTCACATTTATAGTAGTGGTGCTAAGCATTGGAGAGAAAAATGTTAAGTATATGCTAAACTCTCACGTGATGATGTGACACTCTCTGCAGCTCTCCCTAACTCTGTCAGTGCCCTTCTCCATCAATAGCCTTCCATGCTCTCTTGCAAGGCAGCAGCTCCGCACTGGAAAGCATCATGCTTGGTGACACTATGGTCCATTTGGCTTGCGAGGAACGATGCTTCTTTCAACAACGCCCACCCGAATCCCTCTCTCGTGTTTCGAAAAATTCAATGTTTCATTTTCTCCATTTGGCACTCTTCCTCTCCGTCTCCCTGAGCTCACCATTGTATTTTTTATTTTTGGCTTCGTGCACCCATCTATCTCGGCTGCTATTTCTTGTAGCTCTCATCGTTGACCCCGAGTTGGGGCCTTTTTGTACTTTATTTTTTCTCTATAAATAAAGTACCGCTTGCTGATAAAAAAAAAAAAAAACTCTTTGTCTCCTTCTTTGCACCTCATGTAGTAGTTAAGCATTGGAGATGTTGTACGGCGTGATGTCGTGCTATGACATGGAAGTGTGAGGTGCACATGGGCGAGCAAGGAACGCTTGAGGTTCCTAAAAGTAGACCTTATGATTGTGGTGCATTTCAGCACAACACATGTGTGATGAGTCTATCTCGAGGTCTTGCGAAACGAGCTTGCTTTGAGATACCTTGAGGCTCTTGGATACAAAGCTTGGTATTGCAGTACGCGGTTCTCCTTTGAGATTTTGAGGGTATTTTTTTTTTTCGGGCAGTCAAGTCTTGGACTACCTTGCTTGAGAAACTTAACATTAGCCTCTTTCCTAGGTTGAACTTGCTATAGATTTCTTGGGCATCTTTTACTCGACATTTTTGGCTCTCGATTAAGGGATCAACTTTTTAGGTTTGAGCTCTTTAGGCCTGAACGAGTTCATTTTTGGGATAACTTGTTTGGATGTTCATAATGGTGACACATCTTTCAATTACGTGTTCAGCTTGTCGTTGGTTGATTTTATTTACCAAAATTTGATCGTGCAAAATGAATGAGGTTGCACGTGAGGGGTTGAAGTGGTGACTAAAATGTATCCCACATTAGTAAAGTAAAGATAAAATGGTTACATACAATGGTGCAAGTGAATCCTATGATTCATATACACAATGTCACTTGTTTCAATTGCATAGAAATTAACAAAAGAGAGTGAGAGAGAGATGGTAAAGAATTTCATGTGAATAAAAAGGTAAAAAGTACACGAGGAGATGGATCTACAATGCTGTTATTGAACTCATTGTCTCTCTGATATATGTTGATAGGAGCTCTAATGATATCATTTCAATGGAAAAGTAAGAGTTGGGTTGTCTAACTATTTTTCATTTAATGATGATTAATGGAGCTTTAGAGGCTAAAAACAAACTAAAGTCTCGAATATTAATTTTTTCCACTTTCCTTTTACTCGGTAGGTAGGGAAGGTCTGTTGTTTTTACCAGTGTAGCATCATCGAATTAAAACCATAGTAATGATAAACGAACAAACCTTCTTCTTTGACGGATCCAGTTTCATTATTGGTTTTGAATATTTTCATCGTCTTCCTTAATTTCACCTATCTACTACTTTTATGGCTAATACTAGTCTATTTCTGTCCATACCAAAATACGCGTAACTAACAATAGATTCATTATTGAGTATGGTGAACAATATAAATTTATGTCTACCATATGAAATTACGCGTGGTGGATAGCTAGTCTCAGTCCAATAATAAGTTTTTTGGGTACTACATATATAATTTTTTTCTTAAGAATATGTGAATTAGGTTAAAGGAGAACACTAATATGTGTTTGTTGTTTTGTGAACGTGTTAACTTTTTTGTGTAGATGTTTTATTTCCAAAACTTTGTAAAATAGTGTAATCAATGGTTGGATTACTTGAATGTTGAGTTTCTCTAGTGAACGAGACGATGATTGAGTTCTTTCAATGACCAGGAAGAAGGTGCATCATAATCGAAAGCGCCTTCTACTTTTCTAGTGGCTTCAACAAGAGCGGGTCGACGTGATCAAGTTCAGCGTTCCTTAGAAGTTTAATTTGGATGAGTATGTCGTTGCGAACGGTTTGTTCTTCAAGAATGGGTAATTTGGCGATCAAGCGCCATGTCGCGTTGTCATTCATTGTTTCAACTTATTATTATTTTTTTCTGCATCAATTCTCATGTGTACAAGAAGTTCAAGTGATTTCAACTACTTTCGAGCAAAAATACTATTGATAACCCGTGTATAATTAACTTTCCTAGAAGAATATATGATACCCATATATAAATTTTTTAGACAATCACTTAATTAGGATGGAGGAATAGTTGTTCTACAAAGTTTGTAGAATCGGAAATGCTTGGCAACAATGGGAAATGTAAATAATTATTTGTACGGTACTAGTAACATAGTTGGTTAGTAGACAAACAAATGGTTGTGTCCAGAGTAGTTTACTGAGTGTCTGAACTTTAAAAAGGCCAGGCAAGAGGCAAGGTACCAACTGGTAAAAGACAGACGAAACCAGCTATATGTCTGCGATAATTAAGTAAATATCTACATCACTGATGAGCACTTAATAATTTTTTTCATTTGACATGAATTCAACACACTTTTTTATCCATAAGATTATAATGGTGGAGCTACATATGTCTGCATGGGGCGTCAAATTTTAATGAATCATTTGGTGCGAACTTGTCGTGTGATATGTGGTGGCTGGCATGGCTACGGACCTATCTGCGTGCATGAAATGAGATGAGGTGGATATTAAAGTTGCAGTTGGGGATGGTGATGAAAGGTCGATGTCGATCAAGAGGTGGTGGTTTTAATGGGTAAACACAGGGTGGGTGATACTCAATGTGCGATGTATTAAGATCGAGCTTTAAGTGGTGGTAGATGAGACGAGACAAGCATAGCGGACAATTTGGACCCGAACCTGACTAATTTGTCCGATCAAAGTCCTATTCGATCAACTTTTGAGTCAGGTAAAAAACAACACAAATCAACACATTTTGCGTCTAGAGAGTGGGTCACACTCAATGTGCGATGTATTGAGATCGAGTCTTAAGTGGTGTTAGATGAGATGAGTAGCATTACTCACAATTTGAACTCGAAACTAATTTTGTCTAACTGGAATTCTGTCCGATCGACTTTCTAGTCGGGTCCGAAAACAACACAAATCAGCACATTTTGCGTCTAAAAACTAAAACCCGACCCTATATATCCGAACCCGACTTGAAGCTGGATTTGTGAGCTCTAGATAAGAGGGTCGTTTTTATTAGGTAAAAGGCCTAATTTGGTCATTGAATTTTCGTGTTTTGATCCAATTTGGTTTATAAACTTTTTTTTGACACCCTTAGAGCTTATATCAAAAGTTCAGATACCAAATCGAGTCAATATTTGAAAGTTCGAAACTACTATGGGTTTAAAAAAAAAAATGTTCATGAACGAGTTGGGTCGAACACACAAAAGTTCATAGACTAAATTGAGTCATAACATAAAGATTTAGGACTATTAAAATTACTTGAGAAATAAATTGGGTTAAAACACAAAAATTTTAAAATTATTTTGTTTATTTTACTTTTTTTTATTACGTGCAAGTCATGAGTATGCAGTATGCTATCTATAGTTTGAAGAAAATTGTAAGTTGGAGTGTAATTTGAAAACTGTACGTTGAAAAGGTGATAAAACCAATAAATTTACCGGCTTGAGTCCAGCCCAACACCGCACTTATCTAGGCCCATGGCCCAAATAGTCCTTGGTAGCCCAACATCACACCCTGCTCATCTCCAATCTCTATAACACACCAACAGACACTTTCTCTCTGTGCCCCTTAAATTCTGTTCTGACTGAGCTAACCACTGAATCACTCCTCTCTCTCCCCCCTTAACTCCTTACAATGGAGCCACGGCTCGACGACCTATCCGACGAATTGCAGAGCCTGAGCTTCAACTCCACCGCATCCACCGCCACCACCGGAGACATCAACCGAAGCCCCAGCTCCGCCTCTTCGGCTACCCTCACGGCGGCGTCCTCCAGCCACGGCTCTTTTTCGACGAAACCCCACGCGCCTTCCTCCGACCCCTGCTGGTCCGCCATCCACCGCCTCCGGTCTCCCTCCCTCTCCGACATCCGCTTCATCCACCGCCTCGGCTCAGGCGACATCGGTTCCGTCTTTCTCGCCGAGATCAAATACTCCGCCGCCGACGGCTGCCTGTTCGCCGCCAAAGTAATGGACAAGACGGAGCTGGCCAGTAGGAGCAAAGAAGGGCGGGCCAAGACGGAGAGGGAGATTTTGGAAACGTTGGACCACCCGTTCCTCCCCACGCTCTACGCGAGTATAGACTCGCACAAG